>JAODIE010021942.1:0-27722 GCA_027575565.1 Diploeciton nevermanni
TATATATATATATATATATATATATATATAACTGTCTTTTTATTTGTCTTTAAAACTGTCCCGTTTACTGGTGTGCGTACATGTTGCAAGATTTGCCGAATCTAGAAGCACATTAATCTTATTGTATATTGATGACTTCGGTCCTAGGCAACGTGTTTCATTCCACCAAGTGTGAGTATATAATTACGACCATTCTATTGCCTCAAAATTGTCCAAACATACGCGCTCTATGATTAGTTGTGCCATACAAATACCCCCGTTCAAAATTAGCTTTACGGTAATTCATCATCATTGTCATCGTCCATGATGGCATTCCTTTCACTAGGAGTTGAATTTTTCCGTCTAGTTAACTTGCCTTTGATATTGGTTCGAGTTGTACTGCCCCACTTCTCCTTAACAGCTTCTGAAGAAGTCATTAGCATAGAGTAGGTGGACATTGTCTCGCCTTCCTTACTGTTGTGAATACCATAGAGGAAGTACACCAACATTCCAAGAATCATCCAAACAAAAAACCGGAGCCAAGTTAGAACATTCAAGTGGATCATGAATTCAATATTGCACAAAATGCTAAGTGCTGGGATAAATGGCACCAGTGGGACTTTAAAGCGCAGACCTTCTTGATTCTGATGATGGGCTACAATGGCCAGCATGCAACCTCCCATTACAAGAATAAAGAACCCAGCAAGAATTACAGTCCACCATATGCCGCTTTTAAGGTCCTTGGAACTGACTTGGAGTAAAACACAGAGCGCTCCAGAAAAAACTGTGAAGAGCATTACAGCAATAGTTACAGCACTGCCTGGTTCACTTCCACCCAGAAGAGAACTCAACCAACCGTACTTTAATCGCAGTGTCCCCGCCATGTTCAACACTTCGGAAGGTGTAGTAGGTTCGCTTGTACTCATTGACATCTCACTTCCTAGAGTTAAAATACTTCTGCTTGGGGACAGAGTGGGTCGATACCGGAGGATGATAACACTCGCACTGACAATAGTGTAAGCCAACAAGGTTCCAATGGACATAAACTCAACGAGCTTCTCAAGGTCGAATAAAAGTGCAATCAATGCGGAGCAGAAGCCTGAGATTACTAGATTGGTCAATGGAACTTGGGTCTTGCTGTTGACGTCTCCAAGGAAGCTGAAGAGGAGACCATCACTCGCCATTGCGTACATACAACGTGGAAGCGAGAACAATGATCCAAAAAGGGTCGTGGTCATCCCACATAGTGCACCAATGCTAACAACGTACTTTACCCAATGCATTCCAATTCCAGCGAACGCTTCAGGGAGAGCGGCGTTTGGGTTAATCTGATTATATGGGACAAGGAGAGTTAACGCTGCGCAGATGAGAATATATCCCAATGTCACAGTGCCCATTGATAAGACAGTAGCCATTGGAATAGAGAAACTTGGATTCTTGGCTTCCTCTCCAGAAGTAGCAATACTGTCAAATCCTACAAAGGCGTAGAAGCAGGTAGCCGCTCCCGCTAAGACGCCACTGAACCCATATGGAAGGAAACCGCCTTTCTGGCTGGTCCAGTTATTTTCATCAGCATAGTACAATCCCACGACGATAACAAGGCTCATCACGGTCAAATTGATTACGGTGAGGAAGCTGTTAACTATTGCTGAACCTTTGACACCAATGCCCAGCAGGGAGGCATATACAATACACACTATAAATGCAAGCACGTCTGGGTACTTGCCCAACAGCTGCTCATGCAATTCACCAGTGACGGAAAGAGTTGTATTAGAAATGACCCCACCAAAAAGAAAGTCTACGTAGCCACTCCATGCTCTAGCAACTGAAGCAGCACCTGAACAAACAAAACGGCACTTTAAGTATTTCTAATTAAATGTCAGCATAACTAGGCTGATGTGTTTACCAATCATATGCTCCAGAAGAATATTCCACCCAATTACAAATGCCCAGAACTCTCCAACGCTAATGTAGGTATACACATAAGCCGATCCAGCTTTTGGGAGCCTCGTTCCAAATTCTGCGTAGCAGAGGGCAGACAGCAAGGAGGCCAGACCGGCCAACAGGAAGGAAATGATAATACCTGGCCCAGCTATTTCCTTAGCGACGGTGCCAGTCAACACGTAGATACCAGCACCGACCATGTGCCCCACGCCCAGAAGCGTGATGTCGAAAGTGTTCAGACAGCGGTTCAGCGGTGTCTCCATTACGTCCGCTGGGAGCTGCTTGGTGCGGTTCATCTTGGAACAAATCCCGGACATAACGTGCCCCAAGATCATCTTCCGGGAACCGGGCATTTTGACGCGCCGGCCGCCCTGCCGCGTACAACCGAAATCGAAAAGGCGAACTTAAGGAAGAGAAAACGCGGTGGCCACGAAAGAAAAGCAAATTCACGCGTCGACCTTGTCGTTGATTAACACCGCACGGCGAATGCGCGCACCACAGCGTCAAGCAACCGGGCCGAACGGCCGGAAAATCGATATTTTCCATATGCGTACGTTTTCTGCTTGCGTCCGTTGACTGTCGACTTCGCTTCGGCTGGTTGACACTCGTTAGAAATAAGTGGACAATTACAAGCTTGCGTGCTATCAACTTAAATTTTTATCTTAGATTTATTAATTTGCTGAAATTGCATAATTCTTCATTGATTCATTGAAAACAGGCACAGACAGTAGAAACAAATGCATTAGGACAGATTTAAAACTTCCAGCGTGAAATCGGGATAAAAACGTTTCCACACTTCCAATCCTACGATGCGTTTCTTCCTTACATCCTCAAAGTCAAACTTATAGTAGAAACGAATTTGTTGTAAAGTTCTCAAAGATCGAAGTCGTTTCGTAGTGTCCAGTTCTAACAGACGAAGGAGTAAGTCCTTAGATGACGCGTCCAGATCTACAGAATCTGGAAGATGGACTTCGTTCGGTTTGGAAACTGGACTTGGATCTGGTTTCAATCTCACGTACTGCAACAGATAAAAATAATTTAAGTGGAGTGCGTTTTAGATTAAGGGTTCTGGGCGTGAAACATGTTTGTTACTTAAAAGGAATGCACCTAATACCGCAGACCTGATTTTCTAGTTTTCTTCATCCCGCAACCGAAACTGGATATTTCTTTATGCGGGACGTAAGCGATGAAAACAAAGTGGAACAAAACTATCCAATTATTTACTGAGCTGAAGTAAAAGAAACTATGGCGCCCCTTAAGCCGCACGATGAACCTGTCCTCAATTGAAACCCTTCGAAACAAACTCAATTTTCTGCTAATTAGATAAAGCGCGAGGAAATGGAAATGGGGAAATCGGGGAATTGGCCCACGATGCGAACGAGTCGCCCAAAATACCTGGGGGCCTTAAACACACATTATGTGCGATTATCATAAGTGGAAATATAAGACGTTATGTAGTAAATATCGGTATCCTGCGGTCGTGCTGCGCCCCGTGCGCGTCTTCGCCTCTTCGGCTGTGCGCTTCATGAGTCCTCACGCAATGATGATGATGGCTTTCTATTTATAGCCACAAATTGCAAATCGTCTACGATATCGTTCGCGAGAGAGACGGAGGAAATTGGACATCCATCGGCGGTAGTTAGGCGCATCCCGCGTCCCTCGAGTGATCCAGCCGCAGCTTCTTGCAGTACTAATAGCCATAATCGGCTTCTCGCCGCGCTTCTTGAGCGCTGAGGCCTTCCGTCGCAGCCACTCACTTTTATTCGTCGTTTTCATCGACGGTTGCGCATCCAGTGGCCGTTTTTATTGTTCGCGCCGGCACCGAATGGATACGATACCAGGAGTAGCCTCTATAATAAGTCGTTTTAATGTTAAGCATGTAGTCTACATGCACGCACTCGCACTCTAATTACGATTTTTCCCTGGAGAGCCAGATGGGCACGTAAACGACCCGTTTCCGTTTAATGGCCGCGCACCTAGCCAGCAACCGGCGACGGGCACCCGTCGCGTTTTGCGCTTTTTGCGAGCATTTCATGCGCGAAGAGTCGCATCAAAAAAGATCTCTTCGGCTCTCGCGAGACGATGTACTATATATAGCACTATCTAATTGCATAAAAACACACAAAACGTGCGTGGCGGCTTAGAGGAATTTCTAGACGGCCCATAACTGCGCCGCGCCACGACGTCCTCTGCGGCCGCCGGCCACCACGCATTCCGCTTCGCGCGCCGGCAACAGCCATGTGCGGCCGCGGCCCTTGTCCACTTGCCTAGACACGCGAAATAAATGCCGTTCATGGTGCGTGCACCATGCACACGAAACGAAAAATTTACAGTACGTCATACCATCATCATATAGCTTCGCATAGATCAACTTCGACGAGTTTTTGCAGCGTCGCCGAGATGCTGCTTTTTTCTTGCAACGCCACATTTGGTACGAAATTAACGACCGCGTCAAACCGCCACGACGAGCGTTTAGCGTTGAATGCGATGGCTAATCAATTCCAGACGCGGCTATTTATATACCACCTGGGCAATTATTCGATATTACATAAATGCGGGCACAGAAGAAAGTGTAGTTTCATTGTTTGCGACAAGGTGCAAGCGACAAGTGCATAACCCACTTCGATTGCACTTGTAAGCAACGACTTCCTCGTCGGTCCCCGTCGCTCCCCGTCGCTCCTCGTCACGGTTATTCATTGCGGCGGTGCAGCGTCTGATAAATTACTTGATTAGATTTATTATTATTATTATTATTATTATGCCAAGACCATTCCAAGGCCATAGATTCGAGCCGCAGTTGCAGCAATAGATACTGAGAGATGCATCGAATCGGCGATCAGCGAATCGGCGCTCCTAGCCGATCAATATGACGTAATCCCGAAATCATTCATCATCAATACAAACGATGCAAAAGAGATTTAATAATAAACGCGTTGAGATTGATTGCCGCATTGACCGCTTCATCAGACGACTTCTTGTTGTTCTGACAGTTGTTCTCTTTCCTGTTGTAGAGCCCACTGTTCGCGCTATCATCATTTACGCTGCGTGCAACAATAATAAATCACAAGGCTAACTAATCATAAATTTAACGATATGTAATGAGGAAAATGACTCAATCATCCGTGTCCATGGACAATGCAGCGTCTTCAAACGATGCAGGCGACGCTGCGGGCGGCGACGCTGCTTGTTGAGCAACTCGTAAACCATCACTTTGTTACGAATCCCCACCGAATTAGGCATTTTTTTTTAACGCAGATTCACGTATTCTGCAATCGCGGATTGCAGACCATGGCAGAGCGGCACGCCACGGTGCTGGACTATCCATGACCTTGCACGGTCAATGATACTCCGCGTCTTGTCTTGGCGTGCGCGCAGATCTTTGGCACTGGCTGCGGGCGGCTGGGCTCGCGCACCTTTGTGTGCGGCGATAATTAACCGAGTGTTTTTGTCATCACGCTCATTACGCACCTATTTGCATAGGTAATGATGGAACGCGCGACGATTTGCACACTGGCTCAAACCGGCTATGGGCCTCACGACGGCACCAGCTTGAATCGGGCCCAATCATCTCGATCACAAATGCGACGACGACGCCTTCCAACGTCTCTTCATCGCTCTGAGTACATTTCTCACTGATATGAATATGAATCTAATTGAAGTTATCCGTTTCGGCGCGGCGTCGACACGATTTGCAAGACGTGCGCGGAGCGCGCGCTCCTCTCCCAGTCAATTCATTGAAATAAATTAAATAATTACATAGCTGGCACGCATGCTCAATTAGCGTATTATTTCATCAACCACCATTGTTGAATGCAGAGCGTCCAAAAATCACGATATAATTAATTAGTATCATGAAAATCTGCAATAGATTTCTTAGTCATTCATTTCTTAGGTCACAATATTGCCAGCAGTTTAATACGACACAAGTAGCTTAGCAGATTGTTAAACAAATTTGTGGTTTGTGTCACCTTGACATTGCTTCCTTATTATTCTACGGAAATGTATAAAGTGTAAGAGTGCAAACCGCAACTCCGAGCCGTTATTATCTCATTACTATTAAGTTGCGCTTGTCATCATCGTTCGTTTGTCGTCAAGTTCAAGTAGGCTTTTTGCCCCAAGACGAAATGCGTGCAGCGTTTAATTTTCGCCCAAACAACATATTTATTATCTTATTGTATTTATTACTGTACGTTGATTGTTGCCGAAGAACAAATATTTATTTAGTTCGCCTACAAAAAATACGCATTAGTCCAACCAGCAACTCACAGACTATCAGTATGTCTGAACAACACGATTGTCGTTTTAGGATTTTAACTAATTCCTAGCAATTCCATTTCTGGACTGATAAATTGATGATAAAGCAGATAAAGCAATGGTCATATTTAACAAAACGTTGGGACGTTGTGACATAGGTACCGGAAGCCTTCAGTCAGCATTGTCAGAAATGAATTTTGGCGCCGCTCTGACTTATCCCTACAAAAGAAACCTTGTAAATCTAATCAGCAAAATGTCAGCCAATTGTAATCATACTTTCATGACGCAGGTATTTTGTGTAGCCTCGGTAGTATACTCGGACAAGAGACAGATAAGCGGATTCTTCGCGATGCACTTTTCGCCACGGCTCACGTTTGGTTTTGTTCTAACGCCATGCTTGCTGCGTCCGGCGCAGGGGCTGGTGGGGAAGGCGTCGCGTCTTCGCGTACCGTTTCTGGGCGCCTGCCCACGACTATAAAACGCACCACCATCGCTCCAAGGAGGACACAGACACGCTTGGTGTGGTTGAGTGAGCATATCAGTGTGTTTCCCAGTTGACTTTTACGCCGCCTCCCGGACCAAACAGCTCACATCGTGATCGCGCAGTTCCTTCAGACTAACTTCAAAGAAAGCTTCAGGTGAGTGTCGAAGTTTGATAAGATTTATGCATGCAATGGTTACAAATTGAAAATGCAAGAAAATAAAGTCAACTTTAAAAAGAATTAACTGAAAGTCAACAGAAAACAATGAAATTTGTCAGAATTTCAAAAGTCTTGGACGAACTTAGTTGAGCAATTTTTAAGTCCTCTTTGCCCATATATGTTGTACATAAGAAATCTCAACACTTTGTAAGACATTTTTTTGTATTCGCACTATTCTGCGTTAATCGAACACCGCAGCTCATCGTAATCAAGCTTTGTTCGAGAAAAAGAAAGAACCTTCGCTGATGATTAATCATTAGACCCAGAGCATGAAGCGCAAATTGCGGAAGAATAATGAAAAATCACTTGCCTTGAGTCTAATTCGTGTACAGGAAACCGTGTGTGCAGAAGATGCGCGGCTAATTCGTATTCGCCGGCCGGCGAAAATATTCCACGCGAGTGCGTTCGCCGGCAGGATGCAGCACGGCAGTCATATTTACATATGGGAGTCTCGTCGAGTCTGGTCTTCAGGGCCTATTTCTGCATGAGCTAACTCGTTTCTATCCGAGAAGCAGCTAGCGCACTGATCAGACGCGCCGATTAATTCAGCGAAACCCGTTCGGCATAAATCTTGCCTGTTTTCATTTCATCGCGAAGCGTGTATCATCCACCAGGATTCGGGGAACCGCTCGAGCATCTAAATTTGGCTTTCTTGCGGATTGCGGCAGATTCAAGAAGCCCCTCATTGAAATTCAAATGCAGCAGCCACGCTCGCACACTAGAAAAGTGTCTGAAACCGAAACCGGTTGGGCGCTGATAGGCACAGGGCGCAGAGTCAGCCATCGCCGCGCATCCTGCCTGTAGTGCGATAAAATCGCAATAAAATCGAAAGCCAAACAAGGCGCATCTCACTTAGCGCTGAGATAAAGCAAAGACAAACGGGTTTGATTTTTGCATCGCTGTAAACGACGACGACGACGTGTCTCCGCCGCGCGATTTGCATTTCTAACTTCTTGCACCAAAAGCCTCAATGCCCACTTCAAGGCCACGCGCACCGAGCAATCATAATGATGATCGTCGCTGCTGAAGAGCAACGCTGCGTCAATTATCTAATTTACTGTCGTACCTATTATCGTGCACGGACGTGTTCAATGGCCGCGCTCCCAGGAAAAGAATGAGTTCATTGGCCCACTGTCGATTATTATCGAATTATGAATTTATTCGATTCAATCATAGGCCGCGACAAACGGCTGGGGTGTCGTGAATTGCGCTATTACGCCTCGGAGTGATTCACGACGGCAATTATTGACAACCCGTGAATTAACTTTGCCCATAAATGGCAGACGTGCGGAAAAAAAGTTACCGAAATTGCTACAACAGTTCCGACACCTAAATACAGGCCCGGTTCGCGATTTGCAATCCGTTAGATGGATTCTTTGTGCAAATATTAAATCAAAATTGCTCTGCATTGTTACAGAATGAAAGTGGTGCTACTGATATTGGGCCTTTTTGTTGCTACGGCTTTGGCATATCCAGTGGCTGATGAGGGTAGCACATCATCAGTGGTGATAGACTACTCGGCTGTCGCGAAAGATTCAGAAACATCCGAGTCATCTGAATCTTCCGAAGAAAAGATTGAAAGGCCTAAGGCTGAGGCTATAGTCGACCATAAAGAAGCAAAAACTATCTCTGATCATGTCCAACCAACGTCCAGTGAGGAAAGCAAGGAAGAAGAGAAACCTATTGCGGAAGTAAAACCGGAACCAGCTCCAATTGCCCAGGATGAACCCCTACCAACTTTGCCGGAAGCCCCAATTGCATCAGTTATTGCGGACGCTCCCAAAATTGAAGAAGTCGCACAAAGCGTCCCTGCTGCTCCCATTGAAGAACCCTTGGAAGTACCTGAAGCACCTGTCGCCCTCCCAACTGTAAACGCAGATGCTAATTTGAAGAAAGAACCGAAAGTAGAAGATGAGCCTTCAAACGTAGAAGAGAGCAAGCCAGAAAGCGAACATGATGCCCCAGTCGTTCCAGTTCAGCCAGTTGAGGAAGATATCAAGACTGAAGCTACCGAAGAAGTAAAAGTTGTCGAAGAAGCAAAATTTGAAGCTTCCAAAGAGCTTGTTGTCCCTGTTTTACCTGAGGTGTCTGCTATCCAAGATCCAGTCCCTGAGACACTTCTCGAACTTCCCGAAGAGATTGCCCCGGTCGCTGATGCCGCACCTAAAGTCCCAATCGCTGTCGAAGCTGAAAAGAAAGAAAGAAAAGAAGATGCTCTACTTGAAATTCCAGTCCAGCAAGAACCAGCTGCTGACCTCTCAACTGTTCCCGTCCAACCCAACGAAGTCAAAGACGAAGTTCTTGTTCCACTCGTAGCTTCTGACCTTCCACCTGAACAACTCTCAGTTATTACCGTGCCAATTCCAGCCGTCCCTGCAGTGATCACCGCAGTCGAGAGCCAACCGGAAGTCGCCCTCATCCCAGAAGAAGAGCCGCAGCAAGTGCCAGTTGCTGAAATTGCCGTCCCGATTGTTCCTGCTGTTGTTCTCCCCGCAGAACTTCTTCCACTCCCACAAGGCGAACCTGTCATGCTGACTGAACAAGCCGATCCCGTTGCGGCCGTGCAACCAGTTGAAGTGCCCACCGTCGAGCAGAACCAGGTCGTGCAAGACAAAGAGGTGCAGGAGGTCCAGGAAACCAAAGTGGCGGAGAGCCAACTGCAAGAAATTGTGCCCGCCCCTGCAGTTGTATCAGTTCCGGAAGCACCAACGCTCTCTGCTGAAGTGCAAGCGACGCCCGTCGATGCCGATTCCATCAAAGCGGAGGAGTCCGTTGCTGCTGCACCCGCGGTCGAGACACCAGAAGCGCCCATACAGGTCGAACCGGAGGTATCAAAAGACTTAAATCAGGAAACTCATTGAGCCCTCCAACTCATGATCGCATCTAAAACCCATTCTCATTCATTTTGATCACACACTAACACAGCGGAGGCACATAAAACGATAAAGCAGTAAGTAAAGACCGACGCAACCAAAAAGCGCAAAACCCCACCTAAAAAACGATGAAAACTAGTAAGTATATAAATGCTTGGAGTGAAAGAAAACAAAAGAAAAATGAGGGAGGTACGAAGGCGCGTTTATATATAATGATTTCCATGCGGTTTTGGCGCGGCGCTCGTCTCGTGAGTTTACTTCTCGGTTCATTGGGTTCCTCTCGGCATTGATCATTTAGGTCGCATTCCTGAAACTCCGAGATGACCGCCGGCTAGATTATGGAAAATACACCCACTGAGTGCTCAATACGATTCTCTTTTTGCTTAATAATCACTTCTGAGATGTCCGCTCACGGCGATGACATCGCCTTGTTTCTTTAGTTGTAGCAGTTTTAGCTCATAAATGTATCTAGTAAGATTTTAATTTCCATCGGTTTAATAATTTTACGATTTCCGTAATGTTTTATTACATTCCAGAACGTGAATACAGCAGCTATAGATTGACTTCTTGCGCTAGAAGTAATTAAACAAACCTTGTGCGTTGCACAGGCATTAATTACGTCGGTGATCATGCACACCGAATAATCAACTTTCAGTGTTATTTTTGTATTAAGTTCAGATTACGGTATGATATTAATACAGTAGATAAGTACGATTACGATGCACTAATTAAGTCACAACGAGAGGACCGAATCGAAAAATTAACATTCGTTTAGAGTTTACTGTACTATTACTATTATTTAACCGAATAGTTATTAATATTGTATTGATGTCTTTACGATTTTATATTTAAAAAAAAAAAAAACATATTTCCAAAGTCGTTGTCTTTGTTTTCTGACCTCTTCGTTGCCATTAGGGGCAAGGCAAATTTATTTCATGCATGAGTTATTCAATCTGGAATTATGAATTCCATTGCTTAAGAATAACAAATTTTATTGCTGCGTCTACTTCATGCATGATTCCAAGGCCATTGCACTCGTTTTTTATGTAGCTATTGCCGCCGCGCGCGAAGAAAATGTCGACAAGGCACAATAAGGTAGCTGACATTATGAAGTAGGTTTGCATCATGCCGAATGAAATATTTTCAGTTACTGCCCAAGTGACTGTTGCTAAGTGACTTTGGTTCTTGATGCTATTTATTTGCGTCTTCCATAAGTAGTGAAAATTGCGTGCGGTTACACTTGAGTGCTCATCATGATGAGCGTAGACCTACACAACCAAACAGAAATATGTGCACATAATTAGTTTTTATTGCTGATTGTTAACATGAAACCTGGGTGAGATATACGAGAGCTTATGTAGAACATATAAATAAATAAATAAAGTAATTTTAACCGAATATGCAATGGAGAAACGCAACATTGGTCTATTCCACATAATCTTAAGTTCGGAACGAGACTTACGTAATATTTTGTGGGCGTTTTTTTTTATTGAAAACGCTACCTTCTTTATCAGATAAAAAAACATGCATTTACGTTTGAAATAAGTTTGCCAAGAGTATGATGGCCGACGTTAGTACTTTCGAAATGCCTCGTGCATAGAAGGAGTTACAAGATTAATTGATCAACTATAAAACAGTGCAAGAAAGATATCAGAAAACAACGTACTTGGAAAATATCTTTCTATTTGACATCATCTTCCCTCTAATCAAAACTTTTTAATAAATTCCCGACTGCCAATTAGTGCAAACATATTTACACATTACATAATACAGTAAAACCCAAAGCGGAATAAAGAAACCTGTCTACGAATTAGCCTTGTTAAGGATAAAAATACATTATAACTTCTGTACTATTAATAAATATGATACTATGTGAAAGGATCATATTATCAATTGATAAATTCCATAAATAATAATTATAATATAAATATAATTAGAGAAAAATCGCTATTAATACTCTCTACTTGAGCAGATACTCTTCAGTGCTCTCGGTGTATTTTTATGAAACATTCAACCAATATGCGGAACCTTCTACACAAGTCGATTTCGTTTGAATTAACTTAATTAAACATAAGTTTTTATTCTCTGCAAAACACTAAATTTGCCATATACTTGTACTGCAACTATCCCGAATACCGACACCGCACTCGACCTCAATTCCATCATACTGCATCAACTACCAGAGTTATTAGCAGATATTGAGACTGAATTCTAAAGGAGTATATATTATATTGAATATACCCCCAGCAGGACCCGTTTGAACCCGTGTCGGAATATGCACTTCGCTGTTACTCGTGCGGTCAGACAACTACAGCATTGACGGAGGGAGCTACGGAGTAGTAAGTGTATAAATTTGTTGTAATTAAATAGTTGACTACTTATACCCAGTTCGATTTTCCTGTAATTAAGTTCATATGATTTCATTTTAAATTACTTATCAATAGTAATAGTAGTATTCCCCTTTCGCTGTTAATTTCACAACGCTTGGAAGCTCAGTGAGAAGACTTAATTGTATATAAAATGGTCATGTAATAAAAATTTGATATGCATCATAACATCGTGGTTGATTTCCGTTTCTTCGCACAAATAAGTTTTCCTTCGACAAATGAACCTTAACTTAATGCTGTAAGAAGCCGTTTTTCTAACAAACAAATATTGACAACACTTGGTCGTTTTTGTTAGAAGGGTAGACGTGAAAGATGAAAATTAACGCCAAAAAATATATTTCCACTATATATTTGCAGTGATGTAAATTGACAATCACTTCACACTTCACTCGAATATTTTAATATTCTAACATAATAAGCGCTTTATCGTCGTTTTTTCGTAACTTCAAATACATATTTAATTTTTGAAAGCATCATCTATTCTAAGATTGAAATAATTAACTATTTCCACGAGTTTGAAAGATGCAAATTGCCATGCTAAATTTGAGTTATGTACAATTTTTGAATTCATGTAAAGTATGAAATCGATTGCATTATTAGAATTATTGTACTCACCCATATTAATTGAAATTCGAAGTGTTATTGCTGAGACCAAATAGCTAATTTTGCAGATCAACCCTTAGAAAATTTTTAAATTATATAAAAAAAATGTTTTCGGCCTTGTGACTGACATTTTTTTTAAAAAAGCATAAATACCACTTCAAATGATCTAAAATCACGCTAATAAATAACGTATAGTATGTAAGACATACCTTAGTATGTCTTTCGATTCTAGTAACTCTCCACTCCATCTATATACATATTCATAGCATTCATAGCCAACATAAAGAACCCCACAGATAAATTTCACACCCCACACATAGACAATAACTAATAATAGCGACGATCTATTATCTCTAGGCAAGTGGAAAGGCAACAAATGTAAAACCCAGACGACGTGCCAATTGTGAATCGTCGATAACCCGGTGAATTACGACTTACCTGCCCGGTCAACATTCGGCATGCGACGACCCCCATTGACCACCAATCCACCGAATGCCCATACGGCTCTCCCGTCCATATCTCTGGCGCTGCAACAAAACAAAACTTACCTGTAATTAAACGTATCGCATTTGGTCGGAAGCAATTGCACGTGCGGGGCAAATCGAATAGATTTACATTTTTATTGTAATTGTCATTTACAATCTTCAGACTCCGATGAGCCACCTCGCGTAGAATTACAACATCGCTCAAACTAATTAATATCATACATAATTTATAGGTCATCTTTAATCTTAAATTAAAACGCGATTCGCGCTGCAACCAATCACGCATTCGCATCACAACCCGTCTGCTATCCACGATGTACATATGTTCAGAGTTCCTACGAAAGTTAAGTGCCCAACTCGACAAAAACTAATTATTAGATCTAGGGTTTCCGTAAACCCTCACAGGACACGTACAATTATTTATTATTACGAATTCGCAATACCAAATAACAGGAGATGCAAAGCGAAGTACAAAACTCGAACTTTTTGATTTCCTACGCCTTCGCACATTGCCCTCATCCCGCAATTTCACGATATAATAATTACGTTAACCGTCCATGCTACGTGATATAACTGATATAAGAATTAAGATCAACGCCGCATTGTGCGCAGCTGCTACTCGAATAGAATATATGATAATAAAAATAACTTCCACTAATTTGTTATTTACAGTCAGTAAATATAGTTACATGTTTGTTGGAGAATTATTACGATCAAACGCTAGTTTGCTTCCTTTCAAGACACTTAGTAGGACTATCTAACAATCTTCAACATCGTGTATCAGCTAGTGAGTAAAAGAAGAAAACAAAAACAAATGACAAACTTAAAGGTCGTGCCGAAATTTCGGCGTGTTCAAATGCTTTTCGCTGACCTCAACGTTCACAGGTCAAGCAACATTCGATGTAAACCTAACAGTAAGGCAAGCAAACCCTATTTTAAATAAGTGTTATCATCGCGACAATCAAGAAGCTACTACATTACTAGACTCGCTACTATTGCTGCAGTACATTCGCAGTGTATCACTAATCACATCACTAATTTAAACAAGGACTTCAAAATTAAATCCAACATAGCTTAAGACTATCGCGATTCACAATTCACGTCTACAAGGCCAAGACGATTGCCACAACAAAAAACCGTCATTAAGTATTCACCCAGTCGTAGATTAAATGTAAAACATATAAAATTATACTATTCCATCTTCTTACTGAAAATGAAGAATCACAATCATGAAATATCTACTCAGTAGTTTTTGTCTCATTTGCTGTGGTTTATCGATTGGTAGAGATAATTTAATCATAAACTATTTGTCATTTTATGTCCTTTATACCCGAATTTACTGGTATCTGTACAATTTCGCGTTTGGACTTTTTGCTTAACAAAATTCACTTCATGGACCTTTATCACGTGTTATAACATCACAATATATACATTGCTATGCGATGCGGTAGTCGAGTGTACGCGTAGGGAGTTTCATTGTTTGCCGCAACTTGGTTCACTACTTTTGATTGATGTAAACTAGGTAAAGTACATGGTCACGGCGTGGGCGTGCGCATGTACTGCATCTTTGGTGTGATCGGCTTGGAGCGCCCGCCTTTAAAGCGCGAGACGTTCCTTAATAAACTTCTTCATAGTTGAGCCCATCGAGCTGGAGGACGGGCCGTTTGTGCTGTAGTTCACCTTGAAGAGATACGGCTGCACGTCTTGATAGCGCGTGTCAAAAATCAGTTCGAGCTCGGGCCGGTTGGGCATCTTAGGCAGGTATTCGTGGCGATTCATCACTTCAGTAATGTAGAGGATCTTGTCAGTAAGCAACTCACCTACTTTCTCACGACACACTTGGCGCTCATCCTCATTTTGCAATGCAATGAGCTCCAGCCTTACCGTCCATACCTCCCATGGAATCTGCTCCTCCTGCCACAGCCACGAGGACAACCGCGGCGGCTTCTTCTGGAAGAACTCTAGACTGATCTGTCCCATACCGGCGCCCTCGTTGCCGCGCAGTAGTTTGGAGAAGCTGCTGATTTCTTCGCGCAGCGTCTGGTCCAACCGGCCCGATGTGCAGCACACGTACGTGAGGTCAATAAAGTCACAGTCCACGTCCGTATAGCCCACCGTGCCCACCGCGTAGTTCTCGTCGTCGTTGTAGTAAAACTTGCCGAGCGACCGGTGGAAGAGCACCGTGTGGAAGATGCTGGCGACAGCCTCGTCCACCTGCCGCCCCTCCATCGTCAACTCGAACGTCTCGGAGCGCGCATTCATCGCGACGCGCTACTAGCTACGCGGGCGCGGGACGGAAAGAACGGCGCAGTAAAAGATCAATCAACAAGCGTGCATACCCATGTACTTCGGCGTACCGCAAATAGTACGGGTGCGTGTCCCATACGCCAGCCACTTGGCGAAGCCGAAGTCGACGACCTTCAGGTTCAGCTGGGCGTCGAGAAGAAGATTCTCCGGCTTCAGATCACGATATATCACGCCCGCGTTATGCAGAAAATCTAAAAGAAAAACACACTACATTAGAGCCGTCGTCAAGAGGAAATATATAATTGTCACACGTGCAACACTGAAAACAATAATTACCAAGCACTAGAGCCAATTGCGCAATAAACAACTGAGTGACATAGCCGGGGAAAATAACGTATTTTTGCAGCAACCTACGCAACTCCCCACACGGAACAAACTCGGTCACTAAAAAATAAAACACAAATTAAAACTCCAACAAGACTGAACCCCTAAATTAACAATATATATATATAACACTAACAAATAAACAACTTTCGTTTACTCTGCCAGCTGTCAACAAAATGAACAATGAATGGATGGTGTCCAACAACCTTTAGGATTTCAGACTCTTGCAGAACGCCATCAACTAAGTGCTCCTTTACAATCTAAAACAAAATAAAATGAATATCATGAATCACATCAACCCGTAATAGCTACCTTAGATTTCGATATGATTTTAATGGCATAGGTTTCATTCTTTGCGTTGGGTTCCTGCACATCAACCCGGCATACCTTGCCGAAGGCACCGTCGGCGAGGTCCGCAGTGAATGTGAACGCTTTGGTCCGGTGGTGCGTTTGCGCTGGAAAAATCGGCAGGAACAACGTCTCGGTCTGCGTCACCGGCCACGTCTCCAATCTTGCCGAATTGTTATAGCTATGATTACTTAGGGAAAAAATATATTAGTAAATAACATCATGAAAGTGATCAATGCCTGGAACTACATCTAAGGCGATTTATGACTACAATTATTGCATATTTGTGTCATAAATTCTCCATGCATAAAACATTCCAGCGCGTAATATCAACTTAGGGCACATGCATTAGAGGTATTCAAAAAGAAAACATAACTTGGTCACGATTCAAATCTAATTCTTGCTGAATAAACCACATTTGCAACGAAGACGCCTTTGCTATTATATGATCAATGACTAAATAAGAAGTTCACGCGTTTCTAAAAACAGCAGGATGAAACGTTCGACTCAAGTTGATAACCTGACAATAAGCTGGACATTGTCTTCGAATCGATTAAAATGTGTGAAGAGTAATCAAGCTAGGGTTGGCAAATGTATCGCAATTGTAAATACAAAATGTAAAATTGGTCGACTAACCTCCTTTTGGAGCCGTGTTTAAACAATGAACTGAACGAGGAGCGTATTGCGGATGTTGCAGCCTTAGCAAAACTCTCTCGTATCTGGGGACACAAGAACACACAGCATGAATATTAACACGCAATGCGAAGTCGTGCACGTGCTGGCCGTGCGAATGACGCATCAGGCCACTCGCAATGGAAGTATTCAATGTGCGCGCTGTAGCATAGCAAATTCTCGCGCAATTCGGGGCTATGATTGCGTATGCGTCACAGATAAGCACCAGGTAACTACGCCAGGAAGAGAATCCGTTATGCGTTTGTTTTTGTTGTACATCGCTAAGTCGCTGTTGGCATGCGCAATCGTCACAATCTTTGTCTTGGCTATGGTAGCAACTTCGGAGCACGCAGGCAATTAATGGGTGTAATTGTATATCATCTTACCTGCTGCCTCTGGTGTTGAAATGTTTTGTACGTCCCGTTGGGGCAATCTGTCTCGGCGACACTGCTCCTCCGCCGCGTACTCGCGTTGCCCATCAAACGCATGCAGCTCTGTATTGCATTGCGCTTTGTTTCTTCAGGCCCACGAATGTCCACCTTGGGCGGTCCGCGCACTCACAAAACCTTCAACTTTATGTGTTCCCGCAGCAGGGAGTCGGTATTTAACACTGGTGCAGTTGCAGACTTATTTTAGAGTAGTATCGGGAAATCAGACGACTCGCACCACCGATCCGTGTCAACTGTTCGATGTAAACGATGTAAACATTGCTGCGTCCATTGGTAGTGGTGAAAGTCCCTAGAAATGAAACCGATGATGTAGGCTCAACATTTTCAAAATCCATTCGCGTTGTATTCACCAGAAATTGCAAAAGAAAACATAAAAAATAGTTAATTGTAATAACACAACGAATTTTGACCAAGTAGTTCACATTTTAATTTTGACTTTTAAAAATAAATAAATATTTCCGTCTTTTGATTACCTTCGTTGTGAAGGCAACGAATCGTAACGAACGGTGACGAACAGTAACTAACGAATATTTCTGACAAAGTAAAAACTTCTAGATTTACGACTTGGCGCATGCGTCTTTTGCTTTCCATCCTGCGTGTATGCCCGATAAATATGTAAGTAAATGTAAGCAATATAAGGAATAATTGCTTTGTGCACACGCAAATCGAACGAATTATTTGTCCAGTAGTTGCCTTCTTGGTTCGTCATCCGTCTTTGTCACCTGCGGTGTATGTTGATTTAAGCTACTAATCATCATTGATGTTTTACAAAAACAAGTGATTTGCACTTCGAGCAAGTGGTGCCGATTAGCAGACGGTGCAATGGACATCGTGGAGGCGGTCAACTCCGATGTTTCGGTTCCCAATCAGGTAATAAAAAGTGAAGATGTTCCCGATGCGCAGCAAATTGCAACGCTCACACGCGAAAAGGAAAATATGCGTGTGGAATTTGATACACAACGAGCGAAGTTGAAAGAGCTTTTCTTGCATAAGGAAGGTAACATTTCCATGCTATTGCTTAATGCATTGTAATAATTTAGCCCCTTCTTTATTGTACAGAGGAACTTAAAGGAATTAGGGCTGAGAATGAATCACTAGGCCAACAAGTAGATAAAGTCACAACTGAATTAAATGAATTAAAGTCCCAACTTCTGGTAGCTGGATTGCAACTTGAAACAAATGTTGAAACTGAAAAGAGAAAGGCTGCTGAGGAAATAGCCAGTCTACAACAAATTGTACAGGGTATGACATGTACAAAACTATGTTATTTACAGGTAATTTATTGATGATGTCTTATAGAAACGGTTGAAGAATCTAGCACTTCAAGAAATGAAGTCAAAAAGCTACAGACCCATATTCAACATCTTCAAGGACAAATACATGAATTGAAGCAACATTCACCACATCATACATCACAGGACTCCTCACTTGGTCCTAGCTTAGTTCTCAGTGCAGTAACGAAGAAAATCGGCAAGAAACTTGGCGCTGATTTTTTTACATCACAAGATGAAGACCATAAAGAAGACTATGAGTTGCTCAAAACCCTGATTGGCCATCTTGAGGAGGAAATCAAAGCTCTAAAGGACAAACTTCGAGCAACTGATGAAGAACTACAGCGTTGTAAGCAAGGCGACCCGCCCACCCAAGAGTCATCACCAGCCTGTGATATGTGTCAAAATTATGAAGATGAGCTTGTTGGCGAACAGAAACGTGTTGCGGCACTCGAGAGTAAAGTGCTAACTGCAGAGAAATCTGCAGAGCGCCACAAGGAGGATTTACTAAAAGAAATCGGTTTCCGCAAGGATATGGAGGAGAAGTGGAATGAAAAGAAAGAGGAGCATAAAAAACTCGTTGGGGAGCTCACTAATCAACTGGGGTGTGCAGAACAGGATCTGAAAGAAGTGCAAGAAACGTGTAACCAAGCCGTAGACAGAATGCGAGGATGCTTGGGACAACTTACTGCGGATAGAGAGAATGTGCAACGGGAATTAGAAAGACTGCAGAAGGAGAATGATAATCTGATCGGTAAATATTCTGTGCATTCTCAAGTGCTTCAAAATGAATTCATAAACCTTCCAAACACCGTGGAAGAGCTGCAGGAAGCAATGTTGAAGTTGCAGCAAGATTTAATTATTGCCAAAATGGGAAAGGAAGCTGTAGAGGAGGAGAAAGACAAACTACGAGGTGAGATTATCATGCTAAGGGATCAGATTCAAAGCGATCAGCAGAATTTTAAAGAACTGGAGACTAGTCTAGTTAATGAAATGGAACAATTCAAGTAAGTCATAATATTTATGCATTATAAGTAAATAATTGTTTAAAATCCATGCAGAGTACATCAAGATAAATTACTGGCAGAACGCAATTCGTATTTGGCAACACTCGACAAGCATAAACATCGGGAGCATGAGCTTGCCGTTCACTTGCGCGACAAGACTGAAGAATGCAACGCCGCTCTGGAATCAAGGGACGCCCTCGAGGCAAAGGAGCAGGAGTTGAGATCACGCGTGGCGTCACTACAGCAAGAGCTAGATACTAGCGAAGCAGTCCAAAAAGACTTTGTTCGTCTGTCCCAGAATCTGCAGGTGCAGCTTGAAAAAATCCGCGATACTGATGCGCAAGTGCGGTGGCAGCACGAAGAGGACGTGGACGAGTGTCCAAACTGCAGGAGTAGCTTTACTACAAATCGTCGACGGGAACACTGCCGGCATTGTGGGCAGATCTTCTGTGGTTATTGTTTAGCACACGTTGTCAACTCTGGACCTAATCAACGTCCCTCTAGGGTGTGTGATGTGTGCCACACTCTACTAGTCAAATTTTCAGCGCCGTATTTTAGCACTGAAGCGCCTCATACACCCGAGTAAGAAGTTTAATTGGAGATGCTTGTTTTTAAACTAATTTCGGGCAATTTATGCAGAGAATGGTTAGTAATCATCATACTCACTAGTTCTCATTGAAATGTTTTAAATATGACTACGACGCTCGGCGAGAGTCCAAGGTTACTATTTCATCTTCACCGTACGAATGTTCTCGGAATCAAATTGCAAATTAAAGTTTAAATATTCTATTAAAATTACAAAAGTGATCTGCGTTACTAATCATAATGTATTGACGACAGTTTCTCTTTATCATCTCCCTTTGCATCGCCGGGAACAAGATTCTCAAAGATTTATCAAACACGTATAATACACGGCACAATCTAATATCTCCGACACATAGGCAAATTGAATTTAGCCCGAAGCGTTATTTCCAGTGCGTCTCGCAGAAACTAAGCAGCGACGTCGAAGAACTTGTCAATTATTGTCACAACTTCATCCGGCTTATATTTGATGTACTTTTCGGGATTCTTCGTGAACTGCATTCTTGCAAAACTGCAGAGTGAAATTTAGTTTCAAATAGCTGATGCGGGAATAGCGACTTACGTGTTGTAGAAGGAGTTATACTTTGGAATAATGTATTCTTTGTTGTCGCGTTTTAAGCTTTCACGGAGCGGGACATCTGGAATGGAATAACCACGTTGGACTTTCCCGATTTCTTCAACTTCCTTGTTAAAGCCCTATTTAAGAACAATTTATAAATGTTATTTTTCTTCAATTTGTTAACAACATACTGCAAATTTCTCTTTGAGAGCAGCTCGTTCCTTATCCTTCAACTTATCATGCTGGTAAAGTTGTGAATCATCCGTTGAGATGTAATTCAATAATTTACTCCAACTGCAATTGGAAATCAGTCACAAAATTGACAAGTTGATCATTGCGCAATATAACCTATCAACCTACCTTTGCAGATAGGCCTTTTTGTGTTCTTGGATTGAATTGTAATAATATTCTTCACATTTTGGTTCAGAAATCAGATACAACTCCATCAACTTACTACGCTGCAACGATTTCAAAACATAGTTGTTGTTGTTCAACCTGAAAATAGCTTTAAGAGCTGAATCACCATACTGTTCACTCTTACTGAGGAGCGTATGATTTAATTGCACTAGAACTTTCTCTGAAAGAATGAAAGCACGTTATGATGCAGATTTCAACAAAACATTTTACAACTTACTTATATATAGTCCAATGTAAGCTTTGTTCCGATCCGCGGACTTAAACTTTTCTATTTGATTCTTATAACTTGAATCTTGCGACAAAACTCGAGATATTGTGTCAGTGTAATCTAGGAGTTGCTCCAGGAACATGAGAACATTAGATGTCAACTCATGTACGGTACCATCTTTCGGTAATTGCGATACCGAATCGGATCTTAAAGACTCGATAAAGTCCTCCAAAGCTTTCAAACCCTAGAATTCAAACTAGACTATACAACTCATCTGATAGGACTGGGAAACGCAGATTTAGACGACTTACGGTTGTGTGTAACGTAGTCAAAATCGACTCAAACTTAGCCTTCACATTAGAATTACACTCCTCTACGGTTTTGTCAAAGTCAGGTTTAAGAGCAAGCAATTGCTTTAAAATTGGGAAGAGGACAAGAACTGCAGCAAAATCATGACGACTAATGCATCTCTTTGCTCTCGATGCAATGTTCTCCCCATCTTGTACAATTGTATCCATTGCCTCTCGAACGATCAATTCAAAAACGCTTGCTTGGTGATTTGGGGAAATAATATCCTTCATCATATTCAGTTCAAGCTGCATCAATTTGTGCAGCGCTACAACCGAAACAAGGTAGTTGTCCATCTCTTGTTCGTTGTCAATTTCGTCGTTAGCACTGGCAGCTTCTAGGTGTGTGGACATTCGTCGACCTGTAAGGGTTAATCCTGTGGACTGCTCTAATGTCGCTGATGCACGTTGAAAAATTTTGTTCGCTTTCTTTTCAAATACGTTTTGTACTCGGCGAGTTGACGGACGGCGGGAAGAAGTGTCGGGACGTGATTGGAATTTATATTTCTGAAAAAAGAAATGTTTGTAGATAGTTTTCATATAACTCCTTTAGTCAAGCAACACAAAACTTACAAACATTGGTGAACCACCATGCATACTCCCGCCGCTCACGGAGCGTTGATGATTTTTTAGCATCGTCATTGACTTCTGTAAAATCGCACCTCTTCCAATGCCATAAACAGTAAGATATTCATCCTTTCCGTTGGCAAGTAACCATTCCGCCATTCGCTGCAAGTCCTGCTGGAATTTCTCCGGGAAGTTAGGTGCTGGTAACTGATACTCGGTTGAATTTTCCTCGTCGGAGTTAATCATCATCATTAATACACCAGGAAACATTGGTTTGCTATGTTTTGCCAATGTAGCTTTAAACTCAAAGTTCAGTTTATCACTACCCTTATTAAATAAGGTACTCTACAATAGAAAATTGCAGCCATTGGAAATCAATATGATAATATTTAAAGTTTGAAATTTCATATCTCTTACCACATTTTCAAGTTCAACACTTTGTGGGATATGCTTTTCAAAATACTTTTGTGCCCTTGCAAGTTTATTCATACATTGAAGATACAAATCAAGACTGACTCCTGCCTCTGTAACTACACCAGGTCCCTTCTCAATAACATCATCAACTTTGGCTGATACCTCATAGAAACTGATAACACTATCCAATAACTGAAGTGTCCGATCAATATCTAACACAGTAAATATTAAATAGGTTAATTAGGTTGATTTGTAATTAATGTGGTACTTACTGTGTTGGGATTTTTGTAAATTTTCAGTCTCATTGTATACAGGTAATATGGTATCCTCCAAACGAGATAATCTATCCTCAAAAGTATTTAGGATACCATCAACGCCCTTTGCAATTTGTGAACTTTTTACAATTCTTTCATTGAGGTGGGTTAAATTGGATAATTCCTATGGACACAACAAAACTTCCATATGTTGGTTGAAGGAAGGATATAATACATACCTTTTCAAGTTTTACACTAATTTCTATTTTGTTTTCTTCTATAAAATTCATCTCTGCCTTATAATAATTCTCTTTCCACCCACAACAATAAACAGCGAACGCAGCCAAACGCGATCAACCTTAGCCTTTAAATGGTTAGGTTACATGTGAAGTCATCGGAAATAGATGTCTTAAAACATTATTGTGCATTGCTGCTTGAAGGGCCAAAAAATGAATGAAATGAGCATAAATGTAACACAAACTAAGTTATTATGCAAATACGATACAATACTTTATGCAGACTCAGTTGAATGGTGTCCGATTCCCACTTTTCGTGATTTATTCGTTTGTGGAAATTATCAACTTGAAGATGACAGATCAAATGGAACAAGTACTTGAAATTCTTAATGTTGCGATCAATCAATTAACGAAGATATTTTATTCTCTTATAAGGTGATGAACAACGTGCTCGTTTTGGGCGAATTCTACTATTTCAGTATAAAACTGAGTTAAAATTATTTCAAACAATTGAAACAGCTGCAGTTTTGGACCAAAAGTGGTGTCATAACACTCTTCATCATCAACCAGTTTTGGCAGTAACAACAGCACAAGCATCGCTTCAATTATTTAAGTTACAAAACTCTAAATTAGAGTTTTGGACTTCATATACATTCCCAGTAAGTGAGAAAGAAAGATTATTGTTGTCAGTGGACTGGTCAACTGGCAAATATTCCTCACAAGAGCCCCATTTAACAGTTAGTGACAGTCAAGGCAATTTGCATTTGTTTCAACTAATTGCAAGTGGTTTGAGTCTTCTTAATTCATGGAAATTGCATTCACATGAAGCCTGGATTTGTGCTTTCAACTATTGGGACACAAAGTGTTTATATTCTGGTTTGTCATATTCTAAAAATATTAAGGAATATTTTAATTTGGTTTATTTTAGGAGCTGATGATGCAGTTTTTATACAGACTATCACAGATACAGGTCATCATTTGAAGAATAAAAGTCATGATTGTGGAGTGACAAGCATGCACTCTAATGCAAAAAGAGAATTTGTATTTGCAACTGGTAGTTATGATGAGTTTGTGCGAATTTGGGATACTAGGATGCTGAAATTACCACAAGACTCTGTTCGGATGCGTGGTCCTGTTTGGAGAGTAAAATGGCATCCTCTTGAATCCAAATATTTGATTACTGCGTGTATGGATGGTGGTATTTCAATAGTAGAAGCCTCTGAAGGTTGTAAAATTGTTGCTGATTTTAAAGAGCATGAGGGTATTGCATATGGTGCAGATTGGCATCATGGTGATCAACAATTGATTGCAACTTGTTCATTTTATGATCATGTGTTATGCATTTCTGAATATTAAATAAAGTAAGTCGTATATTGTTCTTATTATTGAAGTACTGACTGGCAACAAATTAATGGTCCGTAAAGTTCATAAGCTAAGGACGACTCGATTAAAATTAAGATATTTAAGAATATCGTCCTTGTTTTAAACTTTGATAGACAGTTTTTCAGATTCATCATGAGTTTAAAACATTTTGTTTAATTAACAATCATAACACTTTGTTATTGATTTTTTATAGTCCGATATGCAGACATTTTAAAAAGTAGTGCCGAACGGCTGAACAAGTGCGAAGTTCAGCCGGTTCATCCAGCAGAGGCGCTGCGACGTCCAGGTTCTGGGAGTGCGGTTGGCGCGATTCCTGCGCCGTGAGGGCCTCAAGCAGCTTCAAGCAGCCTCAAGTGCGGTCGACCGCACCGATTGCATGCTAGTATTGGTGAGCGTTCTCTCCTTTCCCTCGCTTCGCATCGACGTTTTGTTGATTCAATTCAGTTCGTTCACTTACTGTCGCCGTCGGCTCGTCTGGGTCGTGGATCGCGTCCTCGTCGCGTGCACCTCACCAAATTCGCATCTCAGCTTATTGTGTGCACGTTTCTGTGGACGATGTGCCGTTGGGATTACGCGCCGCCCGTCGGCGGCCTGCCACACCGCGGACGGCAGTGAGGAGGCGCCCGCCCGCCCGCAACGCATTCCGCGCCCGCCGATCACGTACATCCTCTCCAATGTGAGTACAACCCAATGCTTGGAGCAATTTCCACCAGCCTCCTCAGTTTTATGCTCATCCCTGCAACGAGTGCCAGTTAGGGCATTGGGGGCAGTTGATCATAAAGGCAGTGTGTTTGTGTTGTGCTGCACGTTGATTCATAACCGAGCGGGTCGCCTAGATAAAATTCGGCTGCACCGAAACTTGAAATTTTTACATCCTCCCTGTCCTCTTATTGTTATTATAATAATTGTTTTGCGCGCGTGTATTGCGTGTGTTGCACGTAATTGTGACTGGCCGTTCAGCCGCGGCGAGATTATTTCGAATGACTAGCGAATGCTGATACATGCGGAATGTGCAGATATCGATGGTGAACATTATCCACCAGGATTCATGTTGCAATATAACAGGTTTTTTGATTGATTCTTGAGTCTTAGCAAAAAAAATACAATGCATGCATAAAGTCAAAGTCATGCCTGGGATTCTTGCTTTTGGAAACACAAACGTTTGATAAATTGTGTGCGAAAATGTTCAATTTGATTACTTTTAGGTCAGTTACTAACCTACATATATTTTATTCTTTTGAGTTATTAACAATTCGATAATTTGTTTTAATTATAATAGGAACTGTAGATCACTCAAACTTGTGGTAATTTTCCTTAAATTTAGTTTTACTTGTGTGTAATGTGATTTGGTGGTCGACGTCCAGTTATCTACAAAGATTATAAGATATAAAAATTATTTTTATATCTTATAATAATATGTGTACTATCGTACTATCATTTATATCATATTTTATGCAAACTAAGCACTGTGTCTTCGTAGTGTAGTTCTTCAACTGGTATTAAACTTATTAAAAAAAAAAAAAAAAAATTCTGAAATAATTCATCTTCATTTACTGAATTTGATTCGAAAACTCTGAATATGAATAAGTTTAATTTACGCGTTAGCTATACACTCTTCTACTTTAGTCTAGGTCACAAAGGTAAAGGAATCGGTGTTATTTTCATGTGGTTTCAGTCTAGAATTGGTAATCTAATTCTTCCATTCTGCTCTGAAGTAAAGGATTCATATGCATATTATTTTACACCAACCAGCAGAGTTCAATTTCAGCCGCAAACACAGTTTCGTGTACTGCTTATACCACAAGCGTTATACATATTTAAGTAGCATCTTAGATAAAGCAAAGTACAACAATAATTGTTTTTAAACTAGTTTACTTAATATACGCGATAACTAATCATTTTTAGTTATCTTTATGCCGTCTAATAGACATGCGATTTTATTGATAGAACGTGAACTTACACCTGTACAGGCAGGATTCCAGCCTCAATAATAAAAGCGAATTTGTAAATACTCCGCGAATACTTGTAACAAAAACACGATTACACATTTAAATTGTATATATTTTTTATGGATATTTCAGTTATTATTTATTGATAAGTATTGCGTAACAAGCGATAAATGATGTGTGAGTAATTTGGATCACGTCTTCTATTCTTTTAACGTCTGGTTCTATGACAAATCAAACTTAAAGTCTTAACCGAATTCATACGCCGTTCTCGCACCCGAAGATTTTACCAAAATGGAGAGCAAATTTACGCCATACACCATTACTTTATAATAAACTCTAAATATCTATATACGTACTTATTGCCAGAGAGCGTGGACGTGTTTGGACTAAGCTGCAGTTCATTTCCTTCATTTCAACATTTTCTTGAGTTTTGCTTTATCAAACTAATCGCTCATGCTTTGAATTTTGGTAGTAGTTTTTAAAATTAACTACCCTAATATCACTCTACGACTGTAATAAACAAGTTCTGAGTATTGATGAGTGTGGTAACGAAGTGTTTAAGATTCATTATATTGAAAAACTGCACTATAACACTTACTTTTAGTCACTTGGTAAAACGTTTTCGGCACGTAAAACGTTTTGCCTTCTTCAGTACTGAAACAATCCGTTCTTTGATAGAATCAGATAGAAGAATATGGTCAGCAGTGGAATGGGCCTGCCAACCATAAGCGTGTACAAAATAAAATCAATTTTCTATAAAATGTATTATTAATCAAAATCGTGATCGCTGACAAGGCAGTTCTGAAACATCGGTGTTTTATATTTTATTTTGCTGATACTTGAATGACCAATGACGATATGAAGTTTTTTTCTTAAATATTTTCTACACTAGAATATATATAATACACTATTTCCAACTGTAGTATTTACGGAAATGTGTAGTTTTTAGTTTTCCTGCACCATTTTGCGAAAATGTTGTTGTTATGTTCAAATAGACGGATGAGCCTGAAAGATTATAAATCAAATTAAGTCCTATCTGATAAAGAAACGTATAAATCGTGAATTGATTGTGTTTGCCATAAAGGGAATTTTATAAATAAAACCATTATTACTTCAGATTATTACATTCAAAGTATTGTTGAGTGTGGTCACGAAGTGTTTAAGATTCATATTGTTGAAAATTTGCACTATAACACTTACTT
>JAODIE010021953.1:0-27719 GCA_027575565.1 Diploeciton nevermanni
TGCATAATTTTATTCAAAATTCATAAACATTCATCCAGACAGAATCTTGTTCTGTAATTCCAATGCACATTGCACTGTAATTGCACAAAATTACAATGTACGTTTAATTTAAGCTCTATCAGTCATCAATATCTTCTATACAACATTGTCTTTTCATTTTCAGTCTCCTAACGCATTGTCGCCCTGGTGTTCACAAAATCGTGGTTAGTTATACACCAAAAGATAATTATCTAACTGGCTTTATATGCAATTGTGGCGGTGGATTTTGTTATGTGCTGGTAGCGGGTGGTAATGGTTGTGGTGTACGCGCTACAGAAGACTCAAAAAATCTCTGGTAGTAGTATAATATAATTCTGGTAGTAGCGATGTTTGAATTCATAAATATGAATAAAGCTAGTCACAGAGTTGTAAAAATTAGTTCTTTGCTTAAAAGATTTTGTGGCATACATTAATGAGAAGAGTCCACATTTGTTCCTTCGTTTTGATCAAAATTGCAGCGAGAAGGAAATCTAAACGCATCCTGAGCGGCTGCAAGCATTTTACGATTGTCATTGCAACACATAGTGGAATTATTTCGCTCCCGCGGCCATTTTTCTCGTTGAGATAGGTGTAGAGTTCTTGGTGAAAATAAATTCTAAACAATAATTTATTACATTAAATGATTGGATGAATTGAATTTAGTATTATACCAAGATACTACCTTGCAATATACAGCGTTATAGCGTAGGTCATTAGCACTGCAATCAGCAAATGTAAGGGCACAAAAGTGTACTTGACAAAAGTACTAGTTGGAAAAGGATAGTAATATTTAGGACAATGGCAAAGTGTGTATGGAGTATGTAGTTGTAGAACAGCTTGGGATCTGCTATGCATTTTTGTAAAAGATATCTAAAAACTGACATATGTCAGAAAAATAATGTAAACTTTTCTAGAAGATGTCACTAGTGTAGGTCCATATAAATTGTAAACTCAAACTTAAATCCGTTTGTTACTAATTTCATGAAATATGGTATTTCCGAACACATCGGCGTCAACATGAACCACCAAGTTGTGGCGGCCTGACAAGAATACTAAATGGGTGTGTATGAAAATGACTATAACTTGGAAGGGTAAAAGTATATCCGCCTCAATATTCAAATAAAACGAAAAATAATAGTTGATCCGGTTTCAATGGCAATATGCCGCCATGTATATTATGTTGATTCAAAATTGTAAATACCTGCAGAACTAAAACAAATCTACAGTACATTTTATCCAACAATAGTATTGAAATGATTGCGTGAGTTAAATGTGAGGTTAAGCCCTCTCATGTTTACTCAGAGGCTTCAGGTATGCCAAAACATTTATATAATAAAAATACATCTTATTAAATCAATTTTATTTTCACTCCTTTCTGCACAATAAAATAACTACTAATATAAAAGTTAACTATTCCCATTTAAATTGTATTCTAAATAAGCATCACCTGTTTAAGGATACTTGCGCTAAAGGGTGATACATTTTTCAAGATATCACAAACATTAAACAAACAACGATCTAAGAGAATAAGGATAACAGAAAGTAGATAGTAATGATAGAATTCGTAAATGTAAATTAAGCACGTTCAAAATCCTTGTACAGTTTCGATTCTCTGCGTTGTATTCTTCATACAGTCCCCGTCTCAGGAATTGCACGCTTGCGTCTACCAAGTTGTCCTGGCAGATTAACCTGGAACGGCTCCGCTGTCTTCCTCTTGTTCATAAAAACGAGACTTTTGTGAAATATGTCACCATTTGTGTTTTGAATTTTCTTCCGTTTGAGACTCGTTTCATTTTAAATCCCCATTAGCTCTTTATTAACAAAGACAGTTTTGGCATAAGATAGTAACAATATGATATATCATACTCTACAAAAAAATGATCTTTAATAATGTAAATATTGGCAAACCATTGAATTCAAATTACGGCTAACAATTACGATTGCAACTAATAAATATACAATAATAATGCTTATATATGCAAACCTTTCTTCTCCAAAAATTCTCTTTATTAGATACTTCTTCATCATATCTTTCTAACCAATTATAATCTTCTTTGCTCTTTTCTTCTTCGGCCGCTTTTTATTCGACCTCCTCCTCTCCCGGCTTTGCGATCTCCTCTACTTTTTCTTCTTCGCTCTCTTCTTCTTTGGCCTCTTCTTCTTCGCTCTTCTTCAACTTCCTCTTCCGCCCCTTGCTCATCGATCTCCTCGTCTTCTAGGTCTTCTTCGGCCACCTCCTCTTCTTCGTCTTCATCGGTGATTTCTTCGAATTCTACCTCTTCTTCCACTTCGTTGTCTTCTTCAAGTTCATCCTCATCAGAATATTCTTCTAGTATGCAAACTTCTTCGGCGTCTAGGTATGAGCCCTCAGACATTTCGTCGAATTTCAAATTCTCATCACCATTTTCCAATCGATTATCCTTCGTTTCTATGCTCATCATCTCAATCAAACCACGAGGAAGGTCGAACTGTTCGATCATCTTTAATAAATTATAGGCATGTAAAATTTAATTTACTTATTTGTTATATACTTACTCTTTTCGCCGGCGACAAGGCTACAAGGTTATTCACCATCTTAACTAATTGTAACTTAAAACTAATCAGCCGATATGTATTGTTCTAATACGCTTTATACCTTGCAATTCTACGCATCAGTACTGCGTTATTAATTATGGTTATTTTAACAAATTTCTTATGAATACTGATAGCGCCCTCTCAGCTGCTATTGTTTGGTGCTTTGTTTTCACAGGATGCTTGGATCCTTTGTTTGCGTCTATCAAGATGTCCAATAAAATGACAGCAACTGAGATGGCGCTGCATTAAAACGTAATAATTCAACAGATTGTTACTAAAATTTTCAGAGTTACTAGATATGACTTTAATTAAAAATTTAACATGTTTATTAGTGTGGATATTCTTCATTGGCGCCGATAAAGGATGTAAGTCCAAATGAAATAAATTACTCGTGATTTTTAAAAGATTTACATTTGATTGTAGGAGATAAATCTAATTAACCTTACGGAGAGTATGCTTGGCATTGTACGATTGGATGTCGATAACAACAAATTCGTCCCAATGTCCCAATAACCGGACTCTTCGGAAGTGAGCAAGAACACCAAATCAGATAACACACAGATTGATAACGAGAATAAAAAAACTATTTTTTTAAGATCAAAATGACTACTAAAGGTACATACATGTCGTTTGATCTAGTTAATAATTTTGACGAATCGTTGAATGTTTGTCCAGGGTTAGTTTCAAATCAGACTCAACAATTTTATCATAAAGAAAAGAAGAGCAAACGAACTTAAACGAAGTATATTCAACACGTCATCTACATTCAAAGAATAACTCAAATATTTAATTACCTCTTCATTAACAAAACAAAGAGGAGGAAGAGGAAGATATAGTAATTTTATAGAAGCGAGGAAAGCTAAACAAGAAAGAACCAGTGTTCTTCTTTAGGGAGAATAGTTATTTTCTTCCTAATTTTTCTATATTTCTATTAATAATAACTTTAGCATTACTACTGCAAGAATAAAAACAACTATTCACAGAGACAAATACCCCAACCCAATTAAACTTAAATCTTGATCGTACTACAATTATCGGTTATTACTCTGTGAACCCACACGTAATTAAATCTATCACCACAGCAAAGAAACCCAGTTAGATGCATTGCCTTTTTGCTTGTTACTATGTTTTTGCAAATTCAAGAACATTCTAGATTTTGAGATCCGTCCTGAAAAATTGAACTAGTTAATTGATAGTTGGTTGAAGAAGTATTATATTTGATATTTTGTTTTTCTCATAATTGTTTCTGATATATTTAAATAGTAAGACAATGATTGAGGTAATACAAATGTGTTGCACAAAATCAATGAACTCTCTCTAATCATAAACAATTTTGAATATCTTATCCCTTTCAATTCAAAAATATAAATTTGTTTCCAGGTACAGAAGATTGGAATTTCTATTGGTTTATATTGACTCGATCAGCCGGGGTAGAGCTACAAAAAGCTTAGCCTTTACTGGTCGTTAGACTCAGAAGATCCCAGGTGAAATTCAAGGTAGCCTTACAGTTCATAAAAGCAGAAGCATAACATAACGTCTCTTCGGTTGTATTAATTTTTATTATTATTGTTTCTGAAAATAATTATGTATTTAATTTAGTCTATTTTATTTTTAATGTATTTTTTACACTTGTTTATCATCATCATTTATCTTACTTTCTTTGTACCCGTTCGGGTAAAATAGGGTAAGATTGTGAGCGTACTTTTATCCATGCCGGTCATAAACATTACATCGAGAGAAAGCAGACCTTACATTTCGATTTCAACTACAACATTCTCAACGGATGTTGAAAGAGTCGTTTAAAAAACGTTTATAAAAGACAAAAATAGAACGAATATCAGAATTTATCAGCCCTGTCAGTAATCAAAGATGATCATTGGTCTTACTTGATTCAAGTATTGTGCTCATTATTAGACGTTTATGTAATTTTTTAGAGGAATTTACCTGCCTTGCTCATTGAATCTGATTGGAAAGAAGTTACCAATAAGCTTGCAGATACTATTCAAAACATTCTTATTCAGCTAGCACGATGATGTTGACTCTGGCCAGCCAAGAAAACAGTGGCAAACATACAAGGATTAAGAGGCTGAGTACTTAAAAATTAAACATGATAAGTACTCCATGGTCTCAAATCCAAAGAAGATAGAAATTTATAAATTTACAGTATAATCAGAAGGAAGGCAGCTCTCCAAAGTGTTAATCAGAAGCAAATTTAATTAACCTTAATCAAAGTAGCGACTAACAAAATTAATTTAATAACTTTAATTTACATGTTGCTTACCAAACAGTAAGTTCATACAGGCATTCTAATGTGTTGTTGCTTACTTTTCTCATGATTTTTAGTATCATAGACCTCTCTAATCATATGCAATAATCTCGACTATACTGGTGCTTATTTAACTTTATCCTCCATAATATTACTTCCTTGTAATTTCTTTCAACACCATCATATCTGTGAATAAACATATATTAGTATTAGTAGACGTTGGACGATTTAAAAAGAATTAATTTGAAGTAGTGCTCAATGGGCTAAACATAGATTATGGCACATGCTAGTTGTTCCTCCCTAAAGGCACTTTTTCTTTGTCGCTATGACATTGTTGTCTATAAGAGAGCAATAATGATCAACAGAAAGAGAACAAGCTTTAAACTGATTGCATCAGAAATCAATTTGTTACTACATTTGAAATTGTGCATCATATGCATTTTAAAGAATAGCTGTAATACCTGCATGGGAGAATTTGGACCACGTGGACTTGGGTTGAACTCCGTCGTACTATGTCACGAGCCCTAATTTTTTTTAAGAATTCGTAATGTAAGATAATACATTTAGTCTCACGAGACACAATAATTCAGGAATGTATCTTATTAGATTTTGTATCAGACTATCTAAGGGTTATTCACTGTAGTTTCAACCATAAACATAAATTAACTAGATTGCATTAACTAATAAAATAATAAAGTATAGAACTTACCGGAATAAGTCTAATGAAATTGATAAATTTTCTCTATCATATATCCGGAATTAATGGTAGCCATTATCACCAATTCAGATTTTTCAGATTTTTAGATTTTCAGATTTGAAATTTTCGGTAAAAATAGATTTGAAAAGACCGTGTTACCGTGCTACTAGCAGGAAGTACCAGTAACGCGGGAGATAACTACTATGTTCGCACACAGAAAGCCGAGATAGAAAAGACGGGGAATGCGAGAGTTGGCCGAGGCCAAGAGTGAATTCATGGCCCAACTGGCGACTACGCGTGAGTTTCACGCTGATAAGACAAATTAGCACACCGGTTCAAGTGCAAAAGAGTGCATTGAGAACTTTCTATCAAGAGTAGAAAACCGGGAAAGAATGGGTGCACCTCGTCAAATAAACTAGGCTCTACGGGAAACCTTCATTTTTTGAGTGAAAGTTTCCAAATCTTTAATTTAGAAAGATTTTTAGAGTCTTGTTGCGTGTGGTTACGAAGTATTTAAGATTCGTGATTTTGATAAAACTTTACTATACATTAAAGACATAGAGAAGAAGGCACTATGCCGAAAACGTTTTATCAAGTGACTATTAGTAAGTGTTATAGTAAAGTTTTATCAACATTTTTGATAAAGTGGTGATTTGGTCAATTCTTTAGTTATAAAGTAATCTTGAACGATAGTGTTTAATAATTTGCTTTGCAAACGAAATTCAGAAACGTCTAATGCCTAATAATTAGAACTTTTTCCAAATTACTTGGCCTTATTCTTATCTTGACTCAACTTTTTCTTTTTGTGTATCACGAATTTGCAATTCTAGCCTAACTGGTGTAATAACAAAAAATAACTTTAGTTAATAGAAGTTGTATGTAGAAAAAGAAATAGGTGTGTAAAATTTGTATAAACATATCTCTGGGTAGACCATCGCAGACTCATCACCATTTCTTTGATAAGACAAAAATCAATTGAATTAATTGCTTTACATTATTGACTGACACTTCAAGGAATAGATATTCAAATCAAATTCGTGTTGGCTGTACCCAACTCCATATTTATTAGCAGATATTGTTGATATTCAACAATATTTACACATTATTAACAAGATGTGATTATTTTAGAAATAAATCAAGTATAAATGGGTCATTCATAAACTATTTTTTGTTCTGCAACGTTTGAAACAAGTATATTTATTGCATAAAACAATTTGAGAAAATTTAATAATGCCCAGAACACGCCTTTAATGTGCAAGTTGCTGCTCTACCATTCGGAAGGCATTGGCACGTATTACATTGGTACTTAAAGGACTCTCCGGGCACGCAGTTATCTGGTGTAGAACGACGACGGCGGGACTTTTGTGGTGGGCAAGCACGTCGGGTACAGGCATACTTGCCATTAATACATCTGCAAGTATTGCATTCAATTGTCTTCACATCACCCTCGTTGCAGCTTTCTTCCGAAATGCTTCTGCGGGCAACATGTAGCCCAGGGCAAAGCACCTGAGTGCAGACCCATCCAGCACCAGTGCAGTGGCAATGGTTGCAAGCTTCTTTTTTGGTTTCGCCTTCACGGCAATTTTGAGCCCCTAGGTATTAAGAAAAATACATGTTGACCTGCTTTGGGGTAAATTACAATTTATTTAATTACTTACAGCACCCAGCAATTACCGCGACCACCAAATACAATACCAAGGACTTCATTTTAGATTCAATTGATATATTTAGTATCTTTGATTTTTGTTCAGCTTATTTCAGTTTGCGGACTGATTGATTTGTGTTGCGCGCTAGCTGCTTATATACGAACCGCAAGTGTAATAAAGTGGGAATATTGTGGATTTAAAATCAATTTTTGAGAAAGACCTTGACTTGAGTTAGTATTTCCCAGTGCGCTAATGGAACGTTGATTTGAGAACGTCAACAAATACAATAACATCACGCTAATGTCCGCTTTGCAACATTTATGCGTTGAATGGTAATCGGTGGGTTATCAATCAAAGTTCATTGAAATAATGCAATTCGATTTTTACATATCATGTAAAAGTGATTACTCTCTAAAAATTGACATAATTTCTTATTATATTATTATTATAATTTCTTATCGAAACACTTGCATAAGTTTATCTTTAAAACAACGTTTCATCATAAAAGACAAATTATTGCTTTTAATATAGATTTAAAATGTATTTAACACTCAAATAATTTTTTAACACAATAAAAAAAAACGTGTTCGTCCATTAAATTTGAAAATTGATGATCAAACTGAATCATACACCATGTTATTACCTAGAAAAAATTACATAATAATGTTTTTACTTGTTCAAGATTCTCGGTACTTAATACATTAAGTGATGAACTCATTGTTTGCATATGAACAAGTGCAGTAAAAGTGAACGGGTGTTGCAAATTCGATTGATGATAAGATGACTTCTCACGACCATGCAAATTACAATCCTAATGAACAAGACATAAACCGGTTTAGACTCAATATGCAAGTCTGCATAATTCGATGTAATGCAATTCGCACAAAATCAACTTTAAAAAATTATCAGGTGTCAAAATTATAATTCTTTTCTTTACCACCATTTTGGAGCGTACGGCAACCATGCTGGATACCGACACCGTACTTTACCTTCATTCCATTATACTGCATCATCTACCAGGGTTATAAGCAGTTATTAGCACTGAGTATTCGGTAGAAATATTGCAAGGTTTGAACTCGTGTCGCTAGCATTGCTACTGTGCTACATTGTCAGCTGGTTACCAAGTTAAGCATAACTCTTTATTCTTACTTAACTTACTATTCTTTGTGTTACTTTAAAAAAATCTTTGTTCCAGAGAAGAATGAAATATTGCATTAATAAACACTAATGAATATATCAATAATAAGATTGTTTGAAGTGTTGTGCCAATATTGGCATTTGGATTTCTCTAGAAATCAATGTAAGCAAACAATTAAATTAGCAGATGCAGGATGCTAACAATGAATGAGAATATACGTGTGGAAACTGATAAGTACACCGCGTCAAAGAATTAAATAATCTTTATGTTTTAATTACTAATAACCGTTGTGTATTTGTCTAACTTTTTTGAAATTCCGTATGCGTGGACAAATTAAGCAACACATAGCAATACTGTTAATACCAAATTTTTACCATAGATTAAATTTGTATAATATAAAATTTGTATATGTATAATAAAATAAACAATAAAATAATATTGTTGAGTGTGGTCACGAAGTGTTTAAGATTCATTATGTTGAAAAACTGCACTATAACACTTAGTTTTTACAAATCAATTTTAAGTAAGTGTATAGTGCAGTTTTTCAACATAATGAATAAAATAATACAACAATCTTTTTAATTTGGAGCCTACTGATGCCCTCTTCTATTTAAAATTTAAAGGCATTTTTATTGGATTTCTGGAATACAAGTTAAGCTTAGATGTAAGAACATTAGGTGGCGCCATAAGGCAGTTTTACACATTAAATTTAGTTGTCAAAATATCAATGTTTGAATCCTAAAATCGAACTTATTGTTTATTATTCTTAAATGTTAGAATGAAATTTACTCAAATATTTTTTATCAATATTTTCGTAACTTGTGTTACTTTTAGATACTCATGCTTTTTGAAACATTATTCAAATGTCACGTTTGTTTTAGCTTAGAGATTTAGCAATAGTGTGAAATAGAAAAAAAAAAACTGGATAACGTAGAAGATACTCTACTTTGATTCAAAACTTTTTGTGTGCGTTTACGTTGTCATGCTTCTCTCTAAAATAGTTTGGCAACCAGTCGATTATCGTCGAATATTCCCATTTTAAATTTCACACGCCACACGCGGGAAGTCGTTTGGGGGGCGCAACAAGATGAAAGACTTAACTTCGTCCTAACTTGCAATTTCCTTTCCGAACTACTTTGCGACTATCTTCAGATTTCTCCATCGCCGTCGCGTGTGTGCGGGCGTCCTGTTTGTGCCGTTTGTAGCGTAACTTCAAGAACTACAAACAACCGTGATTTTCTCACTGAAGTTAAGACACCCCGGCCGCCGCCGCCGGAAAGTTTCTACCTTGCCAGCGTTGGCGCGACGCTGTTGCGTTAAGCATCACGCCGCCCGCGCGCCGCGATGGCCGACCGCATGCTCGACCGCAACTTTCTTCTTGGCGCACTTCTAGCCGCTCACCGCCGCCGCTCGAAATGCCCGCGCACAAAACGTAACTTTTCAGTCAATAAAAACCGCCATCCACCATCATCATCCGAACATGCACGCCACGTTTCCCGTTTGCCGTTTGCCGCAGCGCAAGATGTGTGCATTATAAATTCGGTGGTTTGCTTGTACGCTGCCTAATGCGGTCGCCCTTTGAAAAAGCAAAAGTTACGGCCCGAGTTAAGGCGAATCTCGCAGTCAGCGCAAACACGCCGCCGCCTGCTCGTCTTCGATTCGCGCTGCCGAGGGGCTTCTCGCCTAAACGCGACACGCGATTTCATGCTTGACTAGGGAAAATTTTCCTCTCTGAACTTAGGGACTCGAAACAAATTTAATTACGTTACTCTCGTCGACTTCCTGCGGTTAAGTTTTATTGCGAAGCCGCGTCTGAATGTAATAATTCAGTCGTGTAATCGTTTCAAGCCAAATTCAATAGCATCATGAAAACTTAACTGAATAGTAGTAGCGCTCACATGCGGTTGTGCGACAGGCACACCAATAGTTGAAACCTATTTTCAATAAATACCAGGATTTCCAGCAGGAGCCACAAGTTATTGAAACTGCGACTTTTGCTCGCAATATTTAATAACAATAGGAAATGCGTGCGATAATTTAATCGACGTAAACATTAACTTCAGACAATAAACTTTGATAATTACGCGTTTAATTTAATGCGTCGAATAAAATTTGTGTCCAACAAGTGCATAAAACTTAACGGGCGACCTATAAAACGACTCTTAAATCAACATTTAAACGATGTGCACACGAACCACGCGTATATGAGTAGTGCGGGTGGTGGAGGTTCACGAGTAATGGCACCGAATTGCTTTTACTGCCGACACATGTTCGCCCCGATGTCAATAAAATCACTCGACGTAGCGCGACAAAGAAGCGAAGCGCTGTTATCTATATTAATAAGCTCGGGATCGTCTGCAATTCGTAGTCTTTGTTCGTGGCTTTCCAAGAATTTCGCCCAACGAGCGGCACTATTGTCAACGCTGTCGCAATGCGACCTAAGTGCAAAAAAAAATCAGCGTGATATATTTTTACGTAATTTGAATAATAATTGAAATGTTGCAAAACGCACCTCTATTGTGCGGGCACAATTCCACCCGCCACGGCGTGGCGGTTGCGTTTAAAAATAAAAGAAACACGCTTGGAATGGAGCAGCAGCCACGAAAATGTAAAAATACGAACGGAAACGCAAAAAATCCACGCGACTTGTCTGAGACGATCAATCATATTTATAACCGGTATAGAATTTCAGCTCACGTTTGCACACATCCGATAGTGTGTTGGTTTAATGGGCATAATGCGTTTTATTTGAAAGCGCGGCGCTTTTTTACCACCGCCCGACGTTTTTTTTCCTGCTGGGTGGGTGTCACAGGTCGCAACCTATTCACCTGGACGTGCGATGCAAGAATTCGTGCCGGGCGCCCGCGTGCACGCTTTTGTCAGCTCGCGTAACCGAATAATATTGAGCTATCGCGAGCGGCGACAACGGCGGCAGTGGTGGCGGCGCCCTTTTTTTCACCGATGTCCGACGACCGGACGTTTTCCGTGTGCGTCGAAACGTGCAATAAACACACGCAAATATATATGTTAGTTTTCTACGTTTTGTAACTTCGAACCATGTGACAACCAGGCTATGATGCGGAATTAACAGAAGAGTTCTTCCACAAATGCAGATGGAGGTTGACTCGCGGTCTAAATAGATTTGCTTGGGAGTTGACGTGATAATCGATAGGATAATGGAAGATTGAAGATTTGACTGCAGAGGGAGGAGTGAATTCGGCAAATCAATTTTTTTTGTCTCTTGGCGTTGTGAGATATACGAGGCTTTGTTCGTGTTTTTTCTCACTTAAATGTTTGACGTCAAAAGTGAATTATTGTACTACCAAATTGTATACACGTTTTGCTGCCGATTAATCAATTTGAATGCCACAATGTTAAAGCACTATTTTCTCATTGCTTCTTCTGACAAACTACGTTGAATAAGTGTAAGCGATGTAGGCATAACGGTACAGAAATGATGCTGGGTTAAAAATGTTGAGTGTAGCTAAATGTGTTGAGTGAAATTTACTTTGTGTAATTTTCTTTCATTCTGTTTTTTGTTGAATCCAATTTGCTGTCTTCTGGGACATGGATATATTAAAATTAAAACGTGAAACGTAGATTAAACCGTGGAATCAACAAATAGCGTAACTTTTCATGCTTTTAATCTGTTGATAGAATACGTCAAGACTCAATTTCCTTGGAGATTTTTATGGATATTTTTAGTCCTTCACGTACCGAATGTATTTACGGTAACGTAATTTATTTATTTCTTCTTCAAAGATAAATAATTTCTAGATGTGAAAATAAAGTTTTAACTGAAGGCTGAACTCTTATAATTACGTTTTTATACCAGTTTACAATAGACCAGTGTATTTCAAATGTTGTTACATTCTTGTTAGAATCTGTTTAGATTCATTTAGATGACATCAATAGGTTTTATTTAATTTATTATAATTTATACAGTTTCGTAATAATACGTTTCAATATATAAAATTCAGAACGGTTTAGATTTATAATTAAGTCCTTGTTCAAATATGAGCAGCAAGGCGTTTCGTAACCTTTCGTGAATAAATATTAATTTGAATAAATATAAACCAGTTTATGATTGCTATCGATATATTCGAATCTCAGTTTCCCAGCGTTGCTGTGTAAATGCAGGGCAGGTCCAATCGACAACCCGGCTCAACATGGCAACGAGTCATGCAACGCGTATTCCAAACAGACATTGTGTACCAGCACGTAAGCGATGGCGGCCGAAGGCAGCACACGTAAGACCGATTTTTTTCTGTGGCACGAGAATGCGGCGGCAGCGTGAGGGCATTGAGAACGATGAAAAACCGCCAACCAGCGAGCACTCTTGCGTTTCTAAGAACGCTTTTTACCGCCCGACACTCAGTCGCAACGCTACAATCTCGGACTCGATTAAAAAATAAGAAGCGCACATGAGGTCCTTTGAGTGAAAGGTGTGCGAATGCAGGTCGTGCGGTTATACACTGACATTAGGCCGCCTGTGCCGCCGTCGTCTTGGCATCAACTGCTGCGCGCTAAGCGAGAGAATGTAGTCGCCTGGATAGGAAAATAACGAGGGGGACGATAAATGCTGTGTTGATGTTTAACACATATTTCTTTTGTTTCTTTTCCGTGTTGCCTCCCCGCATGCATCGAACGGACGCAAGCGAAAAGTGTATGTTTAAGGAGAAATATACGCGACGCACGCGACATTCGATGATTAAACGCCATCGTGTCGTGGAAAGCTCGTGTCGTCGAGCGCTTTTGGTTCGGCAGGGTGAGCTGTTCTCGCTAGCACGCGTTTTTGTGTTTGTGCATTCGTGGTGACTTTTTTAACTGTGATATTGCCTTGCTGCCGCCGACAAAGTCGAAAAATACTCGCGCGTTTGATTTATTTCGCTTACATTGTAATTATCAATCGGCGCATATTTAAACGGTCGTTTTTCTTATGCGACTCGATGTGGGACCATAAACAGCTTAGACGCTTACCGAAATACTTCCGACGCGCCGGTTCACTCACGACAAGGTGACACAAAAAAGTGACACCCCTCGAAGAGTTATTTCAGCGCACGAAAATAGGAAAATGTAAGAATTTAAATGCGCGATGGCGTAGATTACGCCAACGCGCGCAAATCGTGCTCGTTTATATTAATGATAATAATTCATAATCTCAGAGTGATCGCATGCGTTGAGTGATTTCTGGCCGTTAGCAAGCTTGTCGATTTTTTGGCACGCCCACGTGCATTTCACCAACGACCAACACAGACAGGCATTAATATTATATGATAAAATATTTAAAAAATATTATATTACATTACAAAAGTCAACTCTAGAACTCTAGAACTTGTGGTGTATAGAAATTAAGCTTCAGAGGGATGCCTTTAAATTACTGTGCAATAGATGCAATAGAATGTGTTCAGATGTGCATTCTGCAACTAAAAATTAAAATATTTATATTATCACGTCTTAAAAAGGATAGGAACCGTACACATTTCCATTTTTATATGTTTTTTAAATTTGCTGATTTTTGACAATTTGTAACTTAATTACAGCTCTTAATCCAAGAAGATTGAGTTAAATTAATAACATTCATTATTACTTCATTTTAATTTTAGTTCATAGCTAAAATTTAGAAATAGTGATATAGACAAAAAGAAGAACATTTAAGTTCTGATCTCTGAATAAACCCTGCCACCACCAAGCGCACCAGGAGTGGAATTTTAAATTTGTGATGTAATAAAACAATTTTACGTTTTTTTCATTGCATACATTATTTTTTACTAACAGTATATTATAAATTTTAATATTTTCCTAGTTGACATACGTTGACATTTGTTTGATATTGATTTACTTAGAAACTGCAATTTGAAATTTTCTATAATACCTTATAATTTAATGCTTGTTAAAGCTGTTCATTTAATTAAAAATAACAAATTTAATGTCTGATTGTTTAATAAAGAGCATTTAAGGTGTATTAGTTATTTGATGTAAAAATTAAGGTTCAATGATTTTTATATTAGTCAAATGTGGAAAAGTTTTACATTTTACAATTATTATGCACGTGAAAATACCCTTTAATGGTATTCTATTTTTAATGCTCACCTCTTGCGCCAAGTTTATTTAATTAAACAGTTATATATTTTTGGCTATTTATGACTTTTAATACTAAAAGCAATGCTTTGACCTGCTTATTTCAGGTTAAAATTACTGACATTTATTTATCTGTATTTTAATATTCCGTACGTCAATTGAAAACAAATTTGTTAAATTAAAGTAAATTTAAATAAAAATCCAATTGCATTTTGCGTTATTTAAAATTACAAGAAAAGCATTGAAATAAACAAAAATAATTATTATTTTCTTTCGGCTAAGAGCTTGATTATTTATATTTATACTGCGGCTCAGCGAGCGGGCTTTGCCAAAACGAGTAAATATATTATTTACTAGTGGGCCAAGTAATCCAAGTAATCAACGAGCGAGGTATCCGGGTCGGAAAACGCCAACAGTAAAGATATGTGCTTTGTTTTTGCCTGGGTTAGAATTATTTGCTTATTTAATGATACTGGTCCCATTTAGTAAATTTTGCTAAACACATTTGAAATTTTAATGCATGTTAAGATAACTCGAGAAGATAATGCAATAACATTCTCTGTCTTTTAATTTTTTTTTTGTCGTCGATAAATTCCATGCTCCTGGGATTTGTACGAATTATTCGAGGAAATAATAAAACTAGACATTTTATACTTATAAATCTCCAAGTCTGACTCAAACAACGTATTTTAAAAAATGTTTTCATGTTTTTTTCTTAGTCCTTTGCTTTTGTGACATTCCGAGTCTATCGGTAATGCCATATCGGCATGCTACGAATTCGCTAACTAGACGATTAGTTGATCTGGCCGTTAACAAGGACATTTTTCCATCACCTACTTGCGTAGTATTTACCGTCGTTGCTGCAGTTCGACCAGTTGGCTTTTTACCGCTCTTCGCAATGAAGCCGTAAGCATGCGTCATGTGCTGGCGGAGGTGCCGGGTATTGTGACCTGTCGGCATGCAATTGAGCATTTATTCATCGAGTTTTAATTATGCTTGCAAACATAGTACGTATGCCATATTCCATCAACGGTCGTTCTCTTGCGGTCATAATGCTTACGCCGGGCGCGCTAGAAAACTAAAGCGAGCAATAGAGAATTAATGAGCGGCGGGCACGTACGTAAGATTGTGTAGGTAGAATTGAGGCAATTCCTTAACGAAACATATTTGTCATTGCAACAACGTTTCAACGCTTATTCTTACTACATAGATGTAAAGCGTATGTTTTGTTCTTTTGTTGCCTGGAACTCTTGGCATTGTTTCCACAATGCTTTTCTGTGTGTACCATGAGCCATTTGGAAAGTTTACAGCCGTTGTTAATTAATTAAGTCGTTTAAATATCGCATTTGTACTCGAGGGTGGCGCTGGCAACATGTAAATGCATATGCGTCGTAGATGCACTCGTAAATAACATTTTTTCCCAAATCCGCATTCGGAAGTTTTCCTTCCACGCGCGTTTTACGACTGGCTGTAACTCGTCCGCGAGCGCAAAAGCCACGAAAGAAAGTCATGCACAATTAAAAATACGACACAAGCGTCAGACAAGTTTGGGTCGTGTTTAAATTAATTAGCCCCTATCAGCACTTAGTTGTTCGTTGAGTGTCTCAAACTCTCTCGAATGTTTTATATCGGACGCAAACTCAACGACGTCGGCGTCGTCGCCAACATCTGTGACGCTTTGTGCTGCCCGCCGACTGCACGGAGCTACTGCTTTGATACTAACTGTTTAACTATTTATTAAATTTTTAATTAAATCCTGGTAGCACCGTCGCTCGACACGACTATCACTGTAGTGCTGGTGCGGGAGGCAGCGGCGGCGGCGTACCAGGAGTGCGCTTTATGGCGGCGCGTCGCCGAGTGGCTATTATGCCAGTCCGGATTCATTGGCACTCTTAGCGCAAATACTGCATACGGAATGCAAGTTAAATTGGTATCGAATGAACTCAAAAGCCCACTGCTCCGTCGCGCCCGCCGCCGTCGAGTGGAGAACCAACTCTCGATGCATACACTCCGGCTCTAGTCAATTACAATTCATGGGCGGGCCGATATTATCCGATCGTTTAACGTGCGAACATGGAATTTTGTTTTCCGTCTGTTGCTCGCATAGAGGTCGATAACAAATAAGCGGCGGCTGCTCGAAAATCTCCGATCATTGCATTGGAAGTAATCGCGGGTTATTTGGCATTGCTCGAGTTAGTTTGTTTAGTTTTGCATTTTCTCCCAATTTGCTTACTGCATGTATGAACAAAGTTTATTAAATGTTTCTCGAAATGAGAGCTTACTAATTTGAATTTTATTTTAATAATTGCACTAAATAATTTGCTAAACTTTTAAACTATGATTATATACTTCTAACTACTCGTTGGTATATTAAATGTACGTGCGATAGTAATTCTACGATATTAAAGCTCAGAATGATGGTGGAATTATGATGCTATTGCTTTTATGTTCGGTGGAAGTAGAAGAAATGACCGATGAATTGTGTATACTATAAATAATATAATGTAATCGTCATGATAATCATTCGGAATTGGTTTAGATTTTTGACTAATTATGTTTGTAGTTGAAAGAAAATATTTATGTATATAGTTTTTTATATAAAAAACTCAGATTTTTCTTAACAGCCATTTCATGTAAAAACTAATGAAGGTATTTTAAAAATGGATTTTGTTTCGAATAGATGAGCCAACGTAATTAAATATTTGTTATTTAGTCAAGTGGATTAGTTTTACAATTTTCCCCAAGTTCCATGTTGATTGAGTCGACTTAAATATAGTTATCCACGAAGCAATAAAATATTTTATTTTCAGTTCTTACAACTTTCATACAACGTACTTTGATAAATTGCTATCGACGAGCGTTCCGTGTGAGTGGCACATGAAAAGTAAAACTTTCGTAATGTTGCGAAGCGCTTGGCGTTGAAATGCGCTTTCGCCGCAGCCGCGACCGAGTGCATGTGCAATATTTTGGAAAAGCGGGCGGTCGGCGTAATTGAATATGCCTGATTCGTACGCGAGCGTCATTTAGCGAAATCAATTTTTGCGATTCCGCGGTCGTCGGGCGGAAGTGCGCTGCGCGAAGTTGTGTTTGTACTTAGTGCAATTCGATGCCAGGCACTAATCAATAAGGAAACTCGCGCGCTGCCACCGTCTTTTACGTAATCGTTTGGTAATTTCGTAATTCGCGTTCCTCGCCGCCGTTTGTGCTGGTTTCCTCAATTCCGCGCCGCTTCCTTCGACGAAAAGGAGAATGCATCGTGGCGGCGGCCTAGTTGCGCTAATTGCAACGCTAATTAAATGTCAAACCGATTAGCATTTCGACGTTGAACGATTTTCCGGTCGCCAGTATCAAAGTTGCGAGCAATAAATTCCTATTTGTGCTGCGCTGCCGCTATCGGAATAACACAGCGCGCCGCGTGTAAATTATCTAGCGCAAGTGTTCGCCGCCTCTTTGCGTTGCCGAAACCATGCCGATGCCGCCACCGCTGCCGCTGCCGCTGCCAATAATGCTCATCCATATAATATGCGATGTTACGATCCTATGTCAGGCAGACGCGCAAACCACACTGCATCACGAACATATGTACGAACCGATTCCAAACGTCAACATCGATTTTACGAGCGTGTTTTCCATTTTCCAGTGAACGACAAAAGTATAAAGCAATTGTTTAAGAATTATCACAATACAGAATACACTCGTACAGTATCAACCAATGCCAAAATCGATTTCAGCGCCTAATATTTGATTCCTGTCGGAATCATGAACACAATTGGTGTATAAACACAAAGGTAAATTTCTATGATGTGCAAACTGTAAAGAAAATAAACACGAGCAATCCCGAACTAAATCAGTCGATGCAACAAGTCCGCAAGGGATGCGGATCAATGCGAAATCCCGTCGCGCTGCTTTATTCGATGAAAAGATCCGAAACCTAATCAAAGCAAACTTAGCTGCAGGCCATATTTTCTAACAAACCGCAAACGCTACCTCACAGACCAAAAGCCAATATATTTCAATTGCAAGCATCATTGCTACAACATGCACATGCAACTATGCACGTTAAATTTCGGCCGTAAATTGAATTCAAATGCAAATCAGTCTTTCATTTAGGTCAAAGTGGAGTTGCAGTAGAGTTCAAGTTTGTAATTGAACATTTGATGCATACAAATATTCAATTTTTATAGAATAAGCACGAAATATTACAACTTGACGCTGATAGAGTACGGCACCGACCAACGTAACAATCACAACGGGAGCAATTTTAAAGCAACAAAAAGTGAAAGGGCGGAATATTCAATTACAGATCTGAGATTGACTAAACTCTGTAATTCCTAGTGGATGTTTGCTTACTCTTTGCGATCAATAATTTATGCTTTCTCCCGTAATAAAACTGATGTAGTATTTTATGGTAGTATCAAAACGTAACACCCCGGAGAAATATAAATACACCTGTTTGATTCAAAGATGCGTTGTGTTGCATTCACGCGCCATGCAAGTTTGAAATATAAATAAACTGTATTTACAATAAATAATTACATAAGCCGGCAGCGTCGGAACGCTTAGCGCTGCCGAGAAAACTAAAGCACTTGGAAATTCTGTGAAGCGCTGTATATTTATCTAGTTGAAGTATAACTTCCGCAGGTATCGCATTCTGCATACCTGCATACCTTGCGTGCACTGCCACTGTGCACATCAATGTGAAATGAGCGCTCGCTGCACTATTGCATCGGGAAGCGGTTCGGGAACTAATTTTAACAGCCAAATGTAATTTTTCGTTAAGCCCTGGTGGAGTTCAATTTCAGTAAAAACATTACCCATTGGAACAAACAACACGTGATACGTTGAATGCTAAATGCAAAGTGTTACCTAAAAACAAAAACAATGACTGCCTTATTAAATATCAATGTACTATCTAAAGTCGTGTTTTATGTGCTTAAATAGTTATGAAATCTACACCATTTTCAGCGTTTATCCAATGCGGTACTAAGGACATTGCGTTTTTACCAGTGCATTTAATGTGTTGTTCAAGGAACGCAAGGACTATTAAAATTCTTTCGAACTTGATTATCTCCCCTAACAATACCCGCGAGCTCCAACTCAGGTGCAGGAAAACTCAAATCGTGTAATTGTTGCGCAACGCGTTTTATTTAAATTCCGAGTATTCTGAGTGTAATTTATTGTTAAGGCTGGACGTCCATTACTTTATCACGACATGAAAATACTAAACATTTTAAATAGCATGTTTTATTCTGTAATATTTGTGCTATCTGCATTGTTTTGACACTTTGTTTTAGCAGTTTTATAAGCAGAAAGAAAAAGTAACAAGATTAAAAACTCATTATACCAAGATGATACCATCATCTCCGCATTGTGCGGAACGCTTCAAACGAATTGATCTTTGATATGAATAACAATCGGGTTTGCAAGAGATGATTAGGAATTATTTATCAGTTGGGGAAATTCTAATCCAATTAATCAATTCCAGTTTATATCAGTTTGGTGCTTAGATAAGTTTTTTTTTTAATTGAGATAAACTAAGAAAGAAATCTAGAGATGTTATCGGTCGGAGAATTAATAATCGATTGTTCCGCTCCGTAGCACAGTCGGTACGCCGTCTAATTGTAGCAGTGACAGCGAGATGCTTATTCGAGGGATGTGGGTTCAACTCCTGCTGGATATATATATATATATATATATATGCAATATGTTTATCTGGTGTCGGTATCTGGCCCGGTTGCAGTACGCCCCCCCCCCACCAAAAAAAAAACCAGCAATAGTCAAATGAGTGACACTAAGTTTCAACATAATATCATAACATCGCATTACTATAAGTTTAATACGCAATTTTGATTTTAGAACATACAAATTGTAAATATAGTTTACGACTAATTCCTGTTCTAGATATACGAATAAGATTGTATCAATTAATTTGTTTATTGTGTATTATGTCTGACATTTTGCTTAGTAATTGTCGAGTTTTACAAGCCGTTGATTTCCCTTCGGAAAGGTTCCACATGAATTGTTTACTTTCCGGTTAAATTCGCTTAAGTAGGACGTGAATGCAGATAATTAATTGCATTAGATAGATGATTAAATCGTTCGTTCAGGTGCGATGCAACCCGACCTAACGTCAAAGCATAGCGTAAACGCCACGTACACGCCGCGTTGCACGTTGTTCACCACCTTGCACCACTGGGAGCGGCGCATCCTGTCTTTCTATCAATCTCAGACATAATGAACTCAATTACAACGGTTATTATACCCCAGCTCGGAAGTATCACGACGCTGAAAAAGCCACGGCATGCGTGGGAGACGCGTGTGCACGTTTGCTTGCACGATAATTCGGCGCAACGTTTACAGGCGCGGATGAGGCAGTCAAGAGTATCATGTAGCAATTAAATTTCACTCAGGTGTCGCATCACGTTCCCGCCCATGTTTTCGGTGCAATTAAGTGCAGCGCGTTTGAAATTACATACCATAAGCGCGCAAAAACCGGATGTTTGCATGTTTCCCGGAAGACACTAGACAAAAATGTGATATCGGATTGCGAATTATACGCGCGACCGCAGTCGGCACCATCAAAGAAGCTCCAAAGAAGCTGACGTAAATTTCAGTGGGCTGCGATTAAATTTTGCATGCGCTGCATTACTTCGTTTTCTGCCGCATTTACATGCGCTAAATGAGTGCAGGTAGTGAATGAAGCTGCAAAGTTGCAAACCAAATCTCGCATGCAAATTCAGATTAACTACACTCGAAAACAAGGAAAAACTACTCCAACATTAAAGTCGAAGTGGAAAAACTAACATGAAGTCGTGCGATGCGGCCCAGGAAAGCTGCGCGACTGGAAGAGCGCTGAGTAGGAGTTGGAGTTGTTAGGGAAATGGGAAAGGTGGCCGAGACAATGAAGGAGTGCAGCCGCCAAAGAAAATAGAGCGCTAGGCGCGCGCGCCCGCTGAAGCGCGGAGAGGCGAATTTAGATAGAGAAAAATGACAAGAAGTAATTTAAGCTCGTGACGCTTAGCGTTCGGGGCGCGCGATGTGTTGGGGCGCGCGTCGGGTGTTATTTCATCGCGCGAATGAATAATTGCTTTCTCCAACTTTAATTGAAATCATTTCGTTTTTGTTCGCGCTTCGAAATTGCCGCGCGCCGTTCGGTTTTTGCTTATTAATCTTTCCTACTTTAATAAGCTCTTCGTTTTACTTTGCGCCTTCAACTTTTTCATTTTGACTTTTTTCGCCTTGCGTCATTTCGGCGCGAGCATTTCGTTATTCAATTCAATCGCCCGTTCTTCCGCTCGAGCCGGCTTTTATCAGCCGCTAATATATCAACATTGGCGAAGAGATATATTAATGTCGCCTAATTAAGGCGGAAAGAGCGTTCGCTGGTCAAATGCGAGATTTGCGATTCTTCGACTTCATTTCGCGTTTCGATTTTGTCTCAGCGCTACCGAGCGTTCTCCTTGAAAGCGAGAGTAGACGGCCATCGACCCTATTACTTCCTTTGCATTCATTCAATCATTCAAATTAATAGACCGCCGCCATCGCCACAACCGCCGATGGCAAATGCACTTGCCCGCATTCGCCCGCAGGGGACTCGCTCGTGCGGTCGATGGAACATTGTTGAAAACATGAAAATTATAAAGCAACTATGCGGAGAAAATAATTTCATTAAAAGCACATTTCCATAATGTTGATTCGATTTTATCAATTTCATTACGGCGTGCGTGGAGTGCGCGGGGGCGTCAGTTGAGTAGAAAAACGGCTGACAAATTGAAGAGAAGCGAAATGCAAAAAGAGCTTGCGGTGTCACGAGGGTATCGAAATAGTGCGAAATTCGATGTGGCACATTCGTTTCGATGAAATTTTGATCTGCGCAGTGGTAGCGCCTAACATTCCGCATGAGCAAAAATTAAAATATTGGAGCGAGGCAAATTCGTTGAAAGCTGCTCGTTTCCATGCGGCTTGTTTGCTGATGAATGGGATTTTTAGTTTGGAAGAATACAATGCCCCACAACAAAAGGTGCTAATCTGCGGAATGTCATTTTTTGTGCACGCTAATGAACGCACTTTGTTTTGAACAATGTTCAATCACGAGTTGAAATAATGTGCAACCACACAATAAGCATGGAAATAACTCGGTATCATGGATTAATTTCTAGTTCGCTCTATCTCCTTTACTTGCTGGTCCTGTATGTTCATTTAATATTATAAATATTAATGATAAACTGATTAAACTTAATTTTACTGATTCCAACGTTAATTAATCACAACCATTAACAATTTGATTGTTCTAATAAGCTACGTGAAAATAGATAATTTTCATTTAATGTCGTTGCCTTTGATGCTTAGCGTAGAGTAAGAACCGAGTTACAAGCATAGTGGTTTTATACCAGTTGGGAGCGGCGGGAATGAGAGGCTAAAGCGCTAGTAAGTGTTTCTCTGGTTTCACTGCGAACACTAAATTCCACTTATATCCGTGTTTAATTATTGGCATTAATTAGAACTGACTTCCGATATTTTTACTTATTACTTATTTAGTAGCATAAGTTGTATGATTATGATATTTACTGTAATTCCATAAAGTGAAAATTTTATGCGGATCTAGTCTTGTAGAAATTATCAAACGTTGCAGTGAAATGTTTATTTCCGTTTGTTTTTATCACTCGTTTTAATTAGTTTTAAGTGGAAGCGTCCGTTGAGCGCTGGCAGAAATACAAACTCAATTGCATAAAGTTTGCTAAATTGCAAATTTATGAAGGTACTTCCACTCGCCAATAAACAGGAAAATTTTGTAATTTGGTACTTTTACATGATATTTTCGTCTGCTTGATGATTTCTTTAATTTTTTTTTTTTTTTTTTGAACTGAGTTGCTTTTATTCGCACTGCATTGAGGTAGTAAAATAAGCACAAACAGTCAGCAAGACTAATCAACCTTCGCAAATATGATGTGCTTTCTTAGCACTGTTACTAGTTGCGCGCATTGTTGAGAAAGTCATTGCAGTTGTCGTAAGTCAGCCGCTCCAGCTGCACCCTCGCTCGCGCTAAACGCAAACGACGGTAGTGCTCGTAGCTACCTTCGATGCCCGACAACATATGTACGGTTGGAGGCGGCGACGCAAAAGCCGCTCCGCGGATAACATGTATAACTAATAGAGAGAACTTGAATATAAACTTTATGTGCGCGTGTTGCGCGTATTGCCGAGGTTATTTCGTGCACGGCGATAGTTTTACGAGCGCGCAAACGTGTCGTGCTTCCCGCGTCGCCGCCGCCGACGCCTGTCCCAAAGCCAAAGCCTGCATTCCGGCTCGTCTGCCACGAATGCACCGGTGGCCGCAATAGGAAAAATGACCATGCTTGCGGTTGAAGAAGCTTTTGACGACGGCGGCGGCGGCAACCGCAGCGGTGGCGACACTTGCTCGCCGGGTGCCGGTGCGCTTGCATTTTAAATATTGTGCCAAGTCGAGGTGAAGTGAAACTTGTTATTCCATGTGCATTCGTCGTTTCGGTCGACATTTCGGAATATAAATCATTTATGTGTTCGGTAGTTTTGCGCACGTGTCGCATGATTCGCATGATTATTTCAATGTCTTGCTGGCGTGGAAGGCGGCGGCGAAATATTCCGGATTTTATGCCTTGCTTCGCGGACGGTTAATCTACGTAAAAAGTTCAGCATTTCTTGCTTCATAACATATGAAATATTAACAATCGTGGATCTCCATAGAAATCGGCGCTGCGAAATGTTACCGCAGCCGTCCACAGATTGCCTGCCGATAGACGGCGGGCACATTGTCCGTAATAAATTATGTACGCGCATTCGGAGGACCCTCGACCTCGACGTAACGCACTTGATCCACGTAAAAATCAGGAAATACATTAAAAATTCATAATGGACACATACTTTCTATCGCCGTGCGGCTTTACCTTCTTTGAAATGCGGTTCAATGCGTATTTGATTGCTACTGCGGGTTTTATGTTTCTACGCAAGATTTATTTTTAATATTAAATCATGGAAAATTCTGTCAATGTGGTATTAATCATTCTTTTATTCTTTAATCCAGATCTTAGAGCATCAAAAAACTGAATAATTAATTTGTCTGCATTATTTTAGAATTTCTACTAAGATTGTCTTGCAAAATTGAAACAATTTGCTACAACGTTGTAGAGTAGATTTTTTCAAACTATGCAGATGATAGGTGTAAATTATTCTTACCTGTCTCGCGTGATATATTATTAGGTATCTTTCTAATTAAACCTATAACTTACTTTCTCCTTAGAGTATTTATATTATTGCAATTGAAATAGTTTTGGAACTTCATGGAAGAAATAGTTATTATACTAGTTTGAAGTTAGCCTCTTGTAGCAAATGTATGATGTAATCGACATATGTGTTTTATTTATTATTATATGATGTTTAATTACAACTTAAATTTTTAAACACAACAATTTGAAATATAGCAGGTGATATAGTATTGATCAAATTATTTATATACCAAATTTTTTTATATATAAATACTGTGCTAATAATATACGATAATAATCAACGCAAAATGCAATATTCAATTTACTATCTTTGAAAATATTATTTATGGTTATAGTTGTAATTATTTAGTTCTTTATATTAACAAGATTTTATCTGATACGAGCAGCAATTTATTACTTTTAACATAAAATGAATATTAATTTATTGGAAATAATTAAATGTTGTTACATTTACATAATAGTAATTGTATATTAAATTCCTGTATTTACAAACAAAAATTTTTGTTAATAAGCTTTCTGCTTTAGTTTTAGGAGAACAACTATGTGTAATGTCTTTTAATCTTTATATTATACATTTATAACAATACCACAATACCAATATGTTTCATTTTTATTAAAATAGTATACAAGTAAATAATATTTTTATGAAGTGCTCAGAGTAGCATTGGTTTTTTTTTTCTATTCATAAACGTAAAAATGAATACTTAATTTAACTACAAAAAAAAAACTCAATAATGACTCTTGATTTGATGAATATATGTAATTTAACCTTTTTATTGTTATCGCTATAATAACACATTCTTTATGTCTTGAGTTCTTTTTGTAAGAGTATATTTACACATAATTTGCAATTGACGTAATAATTGTCTTGTAAGAACATAGAAAGCGAATAAACCTTAACTTTAACACATGTTAATGCCCAATAAGAACTAGATACCTCATCAACCACAAAAGATATTCTAATTTAAAAGAAAAACAATACTGAAAGTGGATTGTATTAGTAATTTACTTCATAAATTATTCAAATAAAAAAAGTGATTTACGTTACAAATTCTAACTATGTTAGGTATTTTTATAAATGAATTCGTTACACAGTTTTTTTCTAGCATATTTTTCTTAATTCTTATATTGAAAAAAAAAACATTATCTTAGTATGTAGGGTATCTGCTAAAACTTTTCTAGTTTTCCCGGAAATAATTTTTGGAATCTTCCTTCTGTGTAAGTTTTGACAAAGCTCCGACTCTTGTACTAAGAGAAACCAGAGTTTTTCTCACTTTGGTAATATCTAGTAATAATGAAGTTAGCCGATGTTTTAATAAACCCAAGCGGTACAAGTCTTACCAATGCAAATTAACAAATTACAATGCAAAAATTGGTGTTGTCTACGAGCGCCACTTACGGCTATAAGCCGCAGTATTCGCTTTGGCTTTGACAGTTCAAATCAGAAATGCCAAACAATTGTACCAATTTCTAGTGGATACGTATTTGTTCAACCATACAAACTTACGCGATTATTATTGAAACTTTTTGGATATAAATTTATTAGAGTGTAAGCTAGCGGTGCATTGAAATTTTGGATTTTTTTAAATGAATATTGTCTTCCTAACAGACAATAGACATTTAGACATAAAAAGAACCTTCAGATCTACAAACATAAACTAAATAACCCAAAACTCCGCAATGAGCACACCCAGTCACACTTTCACACAATCTTTAAACCCTTAAGACTAATCTCATAATCCCTAAAATACCCATCCCCGACAGAAGAAACAGTCGACCACCCTCCACTCAATAGAACTAATTTAAAAACTATATAAATCGAAAACATCCAGAAATTCATCTCATACTGAAGAAGGTAACATGCCGAAAAAGTTTTACAAATCAATATTAAGTAAGTATTATAATGAAGTTTCATAAACATAAGGTATTATAAAACTAAATGTACGAAACTTTAAATATATTGTTATATTTTGCAAAGTTCATCCATTTTCTAACCTTCGGACGTGTATTTGTGTTAATAAGAAAAATCCGCAAAAACTATGAGTTCGAAATAAAACTGCTTACACCATTAGATTCGGGATTGCTGCCGAACAAGGTCATAAGTTTAAATTAAAGTTGAAAGAAATGTGTATTAAAACTAATTTGTCTTCACCATAAATGCTTAAACAATGATAATCGCAATTTTTAATCTAAAAAAAAAAGAACCTATAAGGGTTGAATATGAACATTATCTTTTCTTATACCACCACTTCACACCCCCCCCCCCCATTCTAAAACTCTTCTAGTTTGACTTTTGCTACTTAAAGAAGTAAACAAAATTTAAAGATTAATTAAAACTTAAAACCCTCTGTTTGCTCCTTCTTGTTAAAATCACGGACAATCTTCAACTCTCAACTTTTTTGTCTCATTTGTCACATTTCTTGAAAACTTTGAATCGTCGACGTTCACTAATCGCTATTATTAACGATGCTGATATCTTAAGCGTCGTCCATATTCGACTCAATTTGCACAGTGCATACTTTCCTAACCCTCTTTCATTTCGACCTCGCCTATTTCCAACGCATTAGGATGTTTGCTAGTTTAAAGCGAGTTTAATCTTGGAAGCCTTTCCTTGCCATTTTGTTATTATGGAGGTCATTAGGTAAGCAATACGGAGCATTGTCGACATTATATAAAAACTTTGTGCTTGAATTTTAACGATATTGAGTACATAATTCAGGGTTTATTCGAATTAAATATCAAGTCGATAATATATGGTTTACTTTTAACTAATCACAATTTTAATAAAAGAAACATATATTAGAGAAAATGTTTAATAAATATTTTGGAATTAAAATGTTTTTGTTGTGGAATTATTTTTTGGTTTGTACTCAATATTCTGTCTTTGAAACCTCTGCGGCCGAAAGAAGTCAAATTAATATACTTTGTATCGGTAAAATATGAAATAAGTACACTCATCTTAAGCTAGTATTAGACTCTCAGAATATCACAGTATCACAGACAACAGTAAAATACTTAGGGATACTGATGGATTCTA
>JAODIE010021964.1:0-27353 GCA_027575565.1 Diploeciton nevermanni
CTATAGAAACCCAGTTAAGCAAGCAACATCATATCTCCCATATCAACTAATGCAAAGCAAATACATGTAAAACATGCTATCTAATACAGTGTCTAATACTAAAGCTTTAGTAGATACTGAAGAAGGCAACTAAAACTAGGTCTAAAAGTAAGTGTTATAGTAAAGTTTTATCAACATAATGGTTTTTATTTATTCACACTATTTAAGTCATATGCTTCACAATAAAGAATATAATTTGGAAAAGTCCTTTGCTAAAGTTGAGGGCAGTTTAGAAAACATGTAAAACCCATTGTGATGTTATTTATCAGTACAATAGGCATGGCTAATACAGTTACTGTAATAATAAATCTTATCTGAAGGCCGTGAAAAACTAATTTTTTACATTAATCATCCGAAATCTCTCTTTTAAGTCTTCCATGCACCGAGGCTACAATTTCACAGCTATCACATTGAATGCCTTAAACTTGAGAATGTAGACAATCCACCATTTCACTAGGTTAAAAACCGTGTGATAGAAAGATGTGTTGATAAAAGTATCAAACCTCAAATGCCATTATGGTAAGCAAAAAATGCAGACGAAAAAACATTCAAAAGCGAAGCTATTACAATGTAAGGAATCGATTTTTATTTATTACATTAATTCTAGATTAACAATCGTTGTAGTCATGTTGTAATTAAAATTAAAATGAGTATAATGTCAGGTCAAGTGTATTGTTAGATCAGCAAACTTTAATCTAAATTTAGCGCAAACTCGATCAAATTAAACCGTCTGAACATCAACATGCTAATTGTATGCACGATTATTGTATATTATTTTTGTTCTTAGCGTACTTAGGTTCACATATATGTACACATCAATGAACACATATGACTCATCCAGATTACTCATTACTCGTATAATTTCGTTATTTAATGGTAATTTATCTTTTTACAATATAATACTATTCTCGTAAGCACATGATAGTAATTGAAATATTTCGAATTAATCGCATGCATAAATTTATTGAATTTTTGTAAATTATACAGTAACTATAAACACAACGAACCCTACGAACTTTTGTGTGGTATTGTAAGTGTAGGCGTTTTCACAGTGCTTTTATGTCCTCGGTGCCCTCATCACCGATCGATACGCATTCATGCATATGGCTGGCACCGGCGGGCAGCGGCGGCGGCGTGCACTTGGGCCCAGCCCTGTTTTCGTGCCGGGTTTTACTTTTTTTTTCTGTTTAGGCATACATACAGTCATTTCTACTTCGTAGACGAAAGTCTGCAACGTCTGCAAGTCGTAATTGATTAAATACGCGAACAAGATGAAACAGAAGATGTAATGAAATGAAGATGTAATAAAAGCGATTTTAGAAGAAAACAGATGCGTTGAATTGGTAAGACAGTTCAACGCTTTAATTCATTCCTATATTAATTACAGACATTATACCATAGTAAGTGTTCTTATATTATATTTTGGTCATTCTATTATTTCAGACAACTTTATCGTTGTGCTATCAATATTTAATTGTTATTCTGTTATTATTTTTGGAGTGTATAACATAGTTGCAGTTGGATACCGACATCACTGCCTCAACTACCAGGGTTATGAGCAATTGTTGGGGCTGAATTCAGTGAACCCCTGTACTGATAATAATATGCACCGCGCTATCACCACTTCAGTCAGACGGCTAACCGACTGATCTACGTAGCGGGGCCAACTATTTTCTGTTCTAACCTATCTTTTATTTTCAATCAATCGGATATAGCCGTCTTTGTCTTCACTTCCACTACATGTTTTTTCATAGCCAGAATAATAGGTTCGTTTATCAGGTTTACGTGGTCGTTCACCACGAAAGTCCTTGATGATATTTTGATGTGGAACCTTACTCTAGTACTTTATTCTTCTCGGAGGCCTTCTGCTTTGTGGAACTGATATCCATCAGTCGGCAAGCAGATTGTGGACTGTACTACCCTAGAAGAATAAGTCGAGCATAGATTTTGAAACAAGAATTACCTTTTTATATCGAATGCAACAAAGTAATCATCTCAGTGGATTGATGATGACTTTTATGGCTTATTTTCTTCTCACTTGAATGCCTACCATTTATAATCTAGCATAGTTATGGTGCAATGAACATGCTTGTTCTTATATAAAGCATGTTTAAAAGAAAAAAAACCTGTTGAAAACTCAGACCTTATTTGATTCGAGACGAAATACTTTTGTTTTTATATAACGTATGAGGTTTAGTAAATTGATATTGATGTAGGAAACTTATAGGATGAAGGAATTTGTGATTAGGAAGATAAAACAGGTGAAATTGATGACTCATTGTGATTTATATACAAACAAAACACTATTGTACAGGGGACGGTAACCTTTTCAAACAGCGAGCCATTTTCAAACAAAGCGTAGGTCGCTTATTGAATTTTGTTTGGTTTTAGTGTCCCCTTCTGTAGCATTGCTAAGCCAGAGGTTGCCAATTTATAAAACTAATATGCCCGACACATGAAAATAATATTCTTCGAAAAGATAAACCGAGCTAAATTACTTTTTTAATAATGATTAAGAGAACAATAGACCCTTGTGCCCCAAGGTGCAGCGTAAGAAATAAATCGACAAAACAGATGAAAAACAAAGAAAACAATAGTTTGTAATCTATCCCGCACACTCACGCCATAAATTTGTTCTGTTTTCTTGAATTATGTTCGTGTTTTGGCGAGCCGCACAAAATAGCATAATAGAATTTCATTGCAATTAAATTTAATGTTTTTAAAATATTAGGTTTTATTTAAAAAATAAATAAATCAATTAAAGGTTAGTTGTCCAGTTGTTCACTTGGCAAATAGTCGTGTTGATTGGCAGTTTGAGGAGGTTTCTAACGAGAAAACAAGCGATGGGGAGGGAGTTCACATTGAGTCCATTTCGTATGTTGAATTTTATTTTATTACAACGTCGATAGTGACTGTTAGCACGCATACCCCCTCGAATAAAGCCTTCAGTTCGTTCGTGGTGAGTAAGAGAACGATGACTCATCCCCTACTGTCGCATTTCCCCTGTTTGGCCTTTATTTCCATCAGTTTCACCCTACACGTTCAAACTTTACTAATATCAACAACCAAACATTTACCGATTAAAGTTGCCCAAGGCGCAACACGGCACTACATCGACAACACCCACAATATCTTAACCTACATTAAATTAATTACGGTCGTAATTAAAACGTGAAATTCGCGCGTCGCGTGTTATCTTTATGCATTTCAATTAGGGTCAGTACAGGCATTTAATTGCATCAGGACACAATTTTTGCCATACTCGTTGGGTCATGGAAAAAAGGCTTTCTTCTCTTACATTACAAAGTTACAACAACATTACAAATGCTATGCTTGGTGTCTTGTAGGACATAGATCAAATTCAATTATGTGCCGGCACTCTGTTATCGGATTGACTTCGGAGCAATGCAGTAAAAGCAATCGATGCATTCGAAATTCTGGTATTTATGACTCGGTGCATCCAGTCAAGTCAAGTCATACAATGCGTTTAATGCGTCGCGACTTAATTTCGTCTATGCTATTTATAAAAGAAACTCGAGCCATAGAGTTATTTTCATGCTTTCGAGAAGTGCACTTAGAATTTAGGCTAAACTATGGGAAAATTTTTGGTTCTGAATTATTTGGGTTTGATAATTTAGCTTTGCATTTCTTTGACTGGGCGTTGGAAACAGTTGGATGTTGATTAGCTTTGAGACTATTTGAGATATTTAAGATATCTTCCTACGCTGCACCAGGCAAAACAAGATTTACTTTGTTTTCTCTCGGATTGTTTTACATCCAATTATTTGACTACAAAGGTCTAAAATGTCCCTGGAATTACAGTATCAGACAGATATTGCTTCTTAGTTCTCATCTTCAAATTCAGTAGTCATTGAAGTACTAATCATATCTGTATCTGAGTCTATTATGATCATGAACTACTCATAATTTTTAGTTTCTCCCAAATATTCCAAACCACGTCTTCTCCCATTTGATGCTCTTCACCTTCTGATGTAAAAGGATTCATCACTTTTTGTTACTTCTGAAGTGGCCTCTGCGACCGTTATACTATGTTGACAGTAGGTTAACATGTACACTCAATAAATGACTTCACAACTTCAAAAAAGCAAAGCAAAAAGCTCGATTGAATACATGTTGCACCTCCACATTTTCTCAATCCACCACTAGGCATGCCGGTTGCTGGTTGCGATAAATTAATTACTATCAGCGTAGTCGTCAGCGCAGTGTGCACAGTTGTTCGGCCTTGATTAAATAAGGTGCCAGAATTGTTATTCAAGAATGGTTATGACAAGTTAAGTAAAGCGTTGGCTTGAAACAAAATCAAATTTTATGAATGAACATGAAACAAAACTGCGATTGGAATAGATTTTCAAGTTACACTTTCATTTACCAACAATTATTGTTTTTCTTGCTACAATTTTGTTGCTGATTGCAATTACGTCCAGTTACGAAATGAGTATAATCATTCATCTCGCATTATGAATGCCTTTTATGGCAATGTCGGTTATTTATGTTTGCAAATTTTTCGGAGGAATAAGGCATGTGAATTTCAATCAATATTCGCGTGCGCCGAATAACCTGAAAGAGGTAATTTATTACCTTGCGAATAAAATCAATGATATAATTATTAATAATTTATTTTTACGAATTTTATACAAAAATAATGTATTGATATGTTCAAGTTGTTATCATTTCGTAAGCAAACAGAAATCCAAAATTGTAAAACTAGTTTCAGTTGCTTTCAGTTAGAAAACCGTTAGGGGAATGAGGAATCTTCAGTCACGTATGCTCTTAAATTCAAAATCCTTCGTTCTTTGTCATACTTATTGACTTTTATTCTCGGTGGCAAATAAGGAGTTTGCGCGCTTTGACCTATCTGCACCATCTGCACCTCGAATGACATCATTCGGCTTCCTTCGGAGTTTAGCTTTCTAGTTCATTCCGCCAGAGTGCAAAAACGGCCACAAATCCATTCGAATTTAATTTTCGCATGGGCGAATTCAAATTATGTCCTCTAGGCTCGGCTAGACACTGTGTACCTAGTGTAGTTGTGCTCGGAAGACATTGAAATAGAATTACCGCGGACCCTGGGCCTCCGCTGCCGCATAATTTTCGAATTGTATCTTGATGGAGGGAATCGTGGTCGCGGTTCGTTACGCACGCCGTTTGCCGAGGTGTCGGCCGATGCGCGCGCGACTCCTGGGTGCGCTGCTGCGCCACACACGTTGGTGGGGCGTTATATAAGAAAACCAGCGCCTGCCGAACGTCGCATTTCAACTCGCACTTTGCGTGGTAAGCGTTCATATTTTAATTAAGTAGTTTTATAAACCCACCCGAAGCCAACATGAGGGAAATTGTACACATCCAGGCCGGCCAGTGCGGTAACCAGATTGGAGCTAAGGTAATTACACTTTTTTCTTACGAATATCGACGTTTTTGTGACGTGGTTAACAAGGATATTGATCGGACCGGGTGATGGCGGCTCTGAAGTACCCGTACAACATCGCCGCAGTGTGGCTTGCCGGCAAGCGTATTTATAACCGTTGGGGCGGCCATTTTGTTGGATGCCGGCTGCGCCGGATTCCTTCAGTCAGCTCACCAATTTCTCGTGAAATACAACAATTATTTTACTGGATCTATTTTGATTCATATAAAATGTAGTTTGTAATGCAGTTTCTCTGAATTTTCCACGTAAGTTATTTCCAAAATTAATCATCGCATTTTAATAGTGATAACTGCCTTATCTTAATTGTTTTATTTTTTATTAATGCGCTAAACTTTGATATCATGAGTGCATTTTGCGTGGGATATTCGACATTGTTCAGTATCTTGTGTAATCTTAAAATTTCCGGCGAAAAACCGTTACAAATTTTACCGGCCGGCGTCGGTTGAACAGCGCGGCGCTGTAGTGCAGTACAGCTCTGCCATAAATCTATAGAACCCTTGGATTGGTGGAACCCGACGACCGCACCCTGCACATGTCATACACCGGTCGAATTTAACTGAGTTACAACAAATGGAACTTTTGCAAGAGTTTTTGCAAGATTGCAAGAGTATCATTCAGTAATTAATTTTTCCAATACATATTTAACCGTAAATCTTGAATTTGCTTTTCTTAACATTTTCTTCGGCAAGCAGACTTTTTTTTTTTGAATAGAGCTTTATTTTCATTTCCTTCAGCGGCAGGCGCCGCCGGCATTTGCTGTTGCATGACCATTTATAATCGAGTTCGTTAAACTTTTGCGCAGCGACTAGTGTAGGAAGAAGCCTCCTAATCCTCGTTTGGTCGATGTACGCGAGTTCCTGCGGAATGAGTATTTATTGAACATAATCCATCCATCTACGTGCCCGTCGGTACACGCCTAGTTGGAGGGGCTCATACAATCTACTCATCCTTTCTATCTTACCGTTATTCGCACTTTTCACTTCCATTTTATTTCATGTGTTACAAGAGGCATGCGGATATGGCCTGTGTACCACTTGTTATAGAATCTTGCATTCTAAAGTGCTACTTTTGTGATTAGTGTCTATCGTAAAGGTGATTGCACTGTTTTCGCATGATTTAGCCTAATTTCAATTAGGAGTGATTGGTTGATTGGAGACAATGTGATTGTTTAATTAAATTAGCTGCGTATTGAGCTTGTTGGTGACAGTCTTTACGCCTTCATAAGCGCCTTTAAATGGTTATATATAGAGGTGACTTGATGTAAAATTCGAGTGAGTCAAGTCGCGCGACATGCATTAGTTTACTGTTGACCTTCGCTTACCATATGCAAAACGGCGCACTGCATATGCTGTTGATAATATCTAACATTTGTCGCTTGTCTCGTTACAGTTCTGGGAGATCATCTCCGACGAGCACGGCATTGACCCAACTGGAGCGTACCATGGTGACTCCGACCTTCAGTTGGAACGCATCAACGTATACTATAATGAGGCGTCCGGCGGCAAATACGTGCCCCGCGCTATTCTCGTGGATCTGGAACCCGGAACTATGGACTCTGTCCGTTCTGGGCCTTTCGGCCAGATCTTCAGACCCGACAACTTCGTGTTCGGCCAATCGGGCGCTGGTAACAACTGGGCCAAGGGGCACTATACGGAAGGTGCTGAACTTGTCGACTCCGTCTTGGATGTCGTGAGGAAGGAAGCGGAATCCTGCGATTGTCTGCAGGGATTCCAACTGACACACTCTCTTGGTGGCGGCACTGGATCCGGCATGGGCACATTGCTCATCTCCAAGATCCGTGAAGAATACCCCGACAGGATCATGAACACTTACTCTGTCGTACCGTCACCAAAGGTATCCGACACTGTCGTCGAACCCTACAATGCCACCTTGTCTGTTCACCAGCTCGTCGAAAACACCGACGAAACCTACTGTATCGATAACGAAGCTCTCTACGACATCTGCTTCAGGACGTTGAAGCTCACCACACCCACCTATGGCGATCTCAACCATCTCGTGTCGCTCACCATGTCTGGCGTCACTACCTGCCTGCGTTTTCCCGGTCAGTTGAACGCTGATTTGCGTAAATTGGCCGTAAACATGGTGCCATTCCCGCGTCTCCACTTCTTTATGCCTGGATTCGCCCCATTGACCTCTCGTGGCAGCCAACAATACAGGGCGTTGACCGTGCCAGAGCTTACCCAACAAATGTTCGATGCCAAGAACATGATGGCCGCGTGCGATCCGCGTCACGGTCGTTATCTTACCGTCGCCGCCGTCTTCAGAGGACGCATGTCCATGAAGGAGGTTGACGAGCAGATGCTCAACATTCAGAACAAGAATAGCAGCTACTTCGTTGAATGGATCCCCAACAATGTCAAGACCGCCGTGTGCGATATCCCGCCACGTGGTCTTAAGATGTCTGCCACCTTCATTGGCAACTCTACCGCCATCCAGGAGCTGTTCAAGCGTATCAGCGAACAGTTCACTGCTATGTTTAGGCGTAAGGCTTTCTTGCATTGGTACACTGGTGAGGGTATGGACGAGATGGAATTCACTGAAGCTGAGTCCAACATGAACGATTTGGTCTCCGAATACCAGCAATACCAGGAGGCGACCGCTGACGAGGATGCCGAATTCGATGAGGAAGCCGAGCAGGAAGTCGATGAGAACTAAATTTGTATTAATAATTTTATTCTTTTTCTTTATTCAACCACGCTGAAGCAGTTTGATCTGATGCTTTATTTTCTATTTGTGAACATGATTTTTTGTACAGAAACAACATTCCCATCGAATACATAATTACTTAACTTAATCAAGACTGACTTGTTTTTCTTGCTGGTTTTCGAAATTTTGGGGGTCAGGCGGCGGCATTAATTTTAACAATTAGTTATGACCGTGCATCTTGCTGCAGAGAATCGAGATTTTAGCTACGCTGCTAGTATGTCAATCAAAGCTTTGAATAAACCTTATTACATATTTCGAGTCTTGCCATTGTATTATGAGTTATTCTGTGAGAAAGACCCCGGTGAGTGCTTAAAACATGCGATTGATCAGCTTGTTACTGTACTGTTGAGTAGGGCAGCTTCTAGCAATTTAACTTGCTTGTTACTATGGATGCACTCTTGTAATAAGTTTTTCCATATAAATGATGATTATCTGCTTTTATTGATTTGTTTATTTCAACCTGAACCAAGCTTCAACATTTTATCTAGATGTTTATACAAACTACATACGTTGTAGACTCTGATTTATTACCCAGTTGGCTGTTTTGCATAATTAATAATATATAAGATACAACACTCCTACGTGTACTTGTCCTAATTATATGATAATCGAAGATAGTAGCTGAATACAAAATTGCCTAAATTTCGTGTTCAATTTATTCCCGTCATCTAATGATGTTTTATGCATTGAAGACCAAGTTTGCATCACCTGTACAACGATTATAAACTAAATTCAATTCCGTTCTAGATTGGAACATTGGTGTAGGCAACATCTAAAGCACTTCTTGTCGTCGACGATGGTATTGCAGGTTATTGTGCGCATCAATATCTAATTAGAGATTTATCATGTTTCTAATGTTTAGATCTTAAAAGTTATTTTTTTATATGGAATTGTATGATTTGTAGTGTTCTTTAATACAAAAATACTTCTGTTAAAATGGATCAACAGCCAGGTTGTTCATTCACAAATCATGTAAGTAATGACGAATGAAACACTGAAAATATTGAGCATGTACTAACATAACACATTTTTTTTTAGACTGAGATTGAAGAGTTGAAAAGTATTGGAGTTAATGTTTGGGGTCAAGAACAAAGAGTTCTTGAACAACAAGCACTTGATGAGCTAAGTAAATTCAATGAAAACCAGCATTTAGAGAATAGTGAATCAGATCCGACAAATTCCATTTCAACTAAAATCAAGGAAGAAAAGGAAACAGTGCAACAAGCAAGTAATTCTACATTACTTGATATTACATCATACATTAGAAGACAAGAGGAATTGAAGAAAAGGCAAGACTACAAGAGATCTTTAGAATTATCAGACAAATCAAAACATATTGCAGATCAAGTCAATAATAAGCAAATTAAACATTTTAAACAACTCTATAAGTCTAACAAAAAGAGTAGAGGATTTGATTCCACCATTGTAAGGCAGAAAAGAACTGCATCTGATGCAAATTTGAAAAAATCTAAAGAGATCAAAGAGGATAATGAGCAAATAAAGGATGAAAATAATGAGAATGGTTGTATTAGTAGCAGAAAAGAAAAGGAAGATTGTGATGATAAATCTGAAAGTGAATATATTCCATCTGATGAAGGTAACCCAATGTAAATCTTATTTTTTGGAATAAATATCTTAATATTATATTACAGATGGTGATTATGACTCAGGTGAGAAGAAACAATCTGGAAAAGTTGCCCCAAAAAGGATTAAACTTTCTCATCAACAAAATCAAGTGATAATGAAGTATGAGAAAGTAATAGATGATGGTAACATAAAGTGTTACAATGAGAGGTTGAATCTATACTATCAGAGGTTTGAAAATGACAATAAACAAGCAATTGAGAATGGCAATGAGTTGCCTGAAACTGAAATTGTGATATCAAACAATGCAAAATGTTCCAGCACTATTTGGAATTCACTTTATGAGTGAGTTTTGCTTCTTAAGATTTAATGTTATTATCAATCATTTCTAATACGCAGATATCAACGTGAAGGTGTTGAATGGTTATGGGGAATCCATCAGAAAGGAACAGGAGGTCTTCTTGGAGATGAAATGGGTCTTGGTAAAACCGTTCAAATCATTGCATTTCTATATTCTTTAAATTACACGAGAAGAGTTTCCAATTACGGAGGGTAGTAATTATTTTCTCTATTGCAATGAATTTTTAATTAACACATTACATATGTTTTAGATTCAAGGGATTGGGTCCAACTTTGATAGTATGTCCATCAACAGTTGTACATCAATGGGTGAAACATTTCCATGATTGGGCACCAGAGTTTAGAGTTTCAATTCTACATCAATCTGGATCATACGCAGGAAACAAGCGCAATTTAATCAAGGAAAACATCACAGCTAAAGGCATTTTGGTCACAACATATCAAAGTTTATTGAAATATCAGGGTGTCTTAACTGTACAATTTTGGCATTATATAATTTTGGATGAAGGGCACAAAATTAGGAATCCAGGAGCTAAGGTATTTCTTAAAGTTAATGTATTTAATACTGTTCTAAAGAGGTTTTCTGTTCGCAGATAAGTGATGCAGTTAAAGCATTTAAAACCCCGCACAAGTTGCTACTGACTGGCTCACCAATGCAAAATAATCTTCAAGAACTCTGGAGTTTGTTTGATTTTGTCAAACCGGGTATGTTAGGAACGCTCCAAGTTTTCATGGAGCATTTTGCAATGCCGATTATGCAGGGAGGGTATGCAAATGCAACACCTATGCAGGTAATACAGTTACATTGTTGTTTAAGATTACTTGTGAATTATTTATGTTCAATGCAGGAGGCACTTGCTTTATCAATGGCAACAGCATTGAAAGAAATGATTACACCTCATCTACTGCGTAGAAATAAATTAGATGTTAAAGAGGATATTCAATTGCCTGGAAAAAGTGAACAAGTTTTGTTCTGTTCTATCAGTGCAGAGCAAAGAGATCTTTATAAAGGATACTTACTGGTAAATGTTTTGGGATTATCATAAAAACTGTTTACTAATTGTTTTATTTCGTGGAAAGAGTGATCACATCAGAAACCTCTTGGGCAAAGGCAGTAAAAACTGGTATGCGGAGAATTACAGAAGAGGAAATGTCCTGATGAGTATAACAACTTTACGGAAGATTTGTAACCATCCTGATATTTACCTGAATGAAATTGATGACAGTGATGTGAGTTATTTCTTCTTTATTTTAAAATTATATTGATGATGTTTGCTTTGAATAGGAAGAGACAAATGGTGAAGAAAGATACGGCTTTTACAAACGCTCTGGAAAGATGATTGTTGTAGCTGCTTTGTTAAAAATGTGGAAGAAACAATCACACAGAGTTCTACTCTTTACACAATCAAGATCTATGCTGTCAATCTTCCAGAAATTTCTTTCTTTGAATGACTACAAATATTTGAAAATGGATGGAAGTACAAGTGTGGTGGCACGCCAACCTCTTATTGATAAGTTTAACAATGTATGTGTCATATTTGTATTATTTTATTCAACTTTTTGATTTTGGTGGCCTATCTTGTACAGGATAAATCCTATGATGTTTTTCTGCTCACAACAAAAGTTGGAGGACTTGGTGTGAATTTAACAGGCGCAGATCGAGTAATCATCTACGATCCTGATTGGAATCCAGCCACTGATACCCAAGCAAGAGAACGCGCTTGGAGAATTGGCCAAGACAAAGAAGTAACTATCTACAGGTTGATTACAGCTGGTACAATTGAAGAAAAAGTGTACCAGCGGCAAATTTGGAAACAATTGCTTAGTAACAAAGTTTTATTAGACCCAAAAACTCAGAAGTTCTTCAAAAGTTCAGACTTGCATGATTTGTTCTCTTTACAAGAACATGTGGATACTACTCCTGAGACTACAAATATATTTCAGAAATCTAGAATTTTCCTGGAGAATAAACTGAAGGAGAAGAAACTCAAGAAACTTTGTAAAAATGATGCAGACAATTGCAATGTTCAATTTACGGACGATAAAATCGAGAACATGAGGCAAATGGCAGCACAAATAGCGAAGAACATTTCAAAGAAAACAACTACTTATAATAACGATGCCAAATTAGATTTGTTGCAGAAAGATTTGTTGGAAGAGCGACAAGTAAAACTTGCACAACGAGCTCAATTGAAGAAACTAACTCCAGCTGAATTATTGCAATACAATCGTGATAAACTATTGCCCGATGAAGAACCATTGAATCAATTGGACGATTATGATACAGACATTAACTTCACAAAGGCGTTAGTTATTTCGGAAAAGGCATCTGATTTGTATAAAACAGTGAAAGAGAATTCCCTCAACACAAAATGCGTTGTCCAAATTACTGAAGAATATAAAACATTAACAGAGGTATTTCGTAAGCCAAAGAAGAAGAGGAAAGACGACAAATATAAACACAAAATGTCCGAGGACTTTACAGGCTTGGTTGAAGGTGAGCACATAGAAGGACTTGTGAAACGTCAAACAAGGCGAAGGAAAAACACTGGGAAACACAAGAATATCAAAGAAGAGCCACAGGAACAACGAAATAAACAAGATAATTATATTTTAAGTAAGTTGTTTTCAAAGAAAGGAGTGCAGTCTGCTTTGCAACATGATAATATTCTAAAATGTGTTTCATCAGAAGCTACAAGCTTAAAAGTTCACAGTGAAACACAACTTAGGACTGATTTAGCTTTGAAAGCGTTGAGAAAAAGTCGGATTAGTAAGTGGCAGGGGTGATCAATACCTTAAGGTAACTTATTTTGCATTCCAGGTTAATGTAAATTTATTCGGATTATTTATGTTTTTTGCAATTTACAACACGTTTTGTTCATTTCAGAGTTATTTTTATGATGGGTAAACCATTTTTCCGTACATTTTATTATCGATGATAAACTTCCCCATTTTCCCAATAAGGCGATTATACTCGCTCTGATGTTCTTCTTTCGCAATCGAAGTGATGACTTCGTGGTTCTTGGCAAGGATCGAGATTGGTGCGGTAGCGAGTTTATATGAAACTAGTCCAATTTCACATGGTTCTCTGTAGTGATCATGCATTGAGGTCTCGATGGCTTGTGGAGTTTTTATTGTAATCTCGCGTTTTTCTTTGACTGGTTCTTTGTGGTGTTTGCAGTATTCTCTCTTGTATACTGTATCTTTAAGGAGGCGAGCTTCGACAACATCGCGTTGTAGCGGTTCCTTGAAGTATTTCTTGTACAGTTTTGGATATTTTTGTTTAAACTAAAAGAGACCAGTTGGAAATGAATTATTATCGGGATATTTGATGACTTACTGTGCTTTCTAAGAATTCTTGTGCCAATTCAAATGGTGCTGGTTGGGGATGAGGTGCACGATTAGAAATTTCTACAAATTCATCATTTTCGTTAGTTGTATAAGTTCGGTATACTTGTGACTTTGCTTTTAGTTGTTGACCACGGTTAATTTTCATATAATCATGTCGATACATTGATGTGTAGGCATCCGGCTGTTTTATTGTAAAAGTCTTTACTTCGTTTTCTTTCATATTAAATGTATTCCGTGTCAGATTTGTTGAAAAAAGTGTTTCACTCCTCTATAATTTATCTATATATATTTTATGAATTGGGGGAATAGTTTATTATGCCCTTACTGCGCCAAAATAGGACGACCAATATTTCCAACAATCTACAAATCAATATTTTGAAGTTTTCAAACAGGTTCAAATAATGTAATAGTACGCGCCACCTCCCACAATGATGCTTCACTAATATTAAACAGAGAAAGAAGGGAAAGGCGTGTTCTTGTTCATAACCGTACTTTTTCGACGTTTTGTGTGAGTGCTTATTTTTCTTGGTAGTTTAAAACTAATAAATAACAGGGATATAAGTGTAAATATGAATAAAGAGCGGTTTCGAATGGTGGTTGGAGAAGATATCTTATCGTCTGACGATGATTTGTCAGATGATGAATTTCAGGTATATTTTATTATATACAAATTTGGCATAAATTAATAAAACTATTTTAGGCTTTGGAAGAAAGTGTGGAACACATTGAGTATGAACTTAGCACTAATTTATACCAATATGATTTACACAAAGAATTAGTTGGCATTTATGTAAAAACAGCTAATTTACTATCACTATGTATTGCATACAAACGTTTTGCTGAGATATTTCCACTCACAGAAGATTTATGGATGCAGTGGATTAAAGCAGAAATTTCAGTAGCTGATGATGATGACAAGAAGACTATTTTAGAGTTGTTTAAGAGAGCTACTAAAGACTATTTATGTAAATTATAGTTATTTAAGGTGGTTAAATTTGGTTAATCCTTTTATGTTTTGTAGCTGTAAAAATATGGCTGGAATATGTTCAATTTGCAATGTCTCATTGTGAATTAGAAGAGACTCATGCAATTCTAGAGAATGCATTGAGTGTAGCTGGATTACACTTTACAGATGCATCTCTACTTTGGGACATTCTAAGGGAACTAGAAATTGCCAATCTGTCAATCACTTCAAAAGACACAGAAGAGTACAAAACACAATTGAATAAAGTAGTGGATGCATTCAGGAGACAACTGTCAGTTCCACTTCTCAACATTTCAAGTACTTATAATGAATGGCAACAGTTTGTAGAGCAATGTCCTGAAGTTGATGCAACTATTGTTGAAACAGGGTATAAAAAGGCTCTGGAGAACGTTGAAAAGTATAAGGTTTATGAAGATAGGTTAATGAGTGGAGAGGATGAAGAATTGTTGGATGTTTATAGCGAATATATAAAAAGTGTGAATGATCCCTCTTTGATCATGTGTTTGTATGAAAGGGCCATTGAGAAGTTCTGTCTGAGGCCACAAATTTGGAAAGATTATCTAGATTATACCCTAAAATTGGGTAAGGTTTGTGTTGGAATATCTGAACGTGCGTTGAGGAATGCAACATGGTGTGAAGAGTTGTGGTGTACAAGAATGAGAATATTAGAAAAGTTTGAGGTAGGAAATGATGAAGTAACAAAGTGTTTTGAGAATGCACTGGAATATATTCCAAATGGTTTGGAGTTGTGGATGGATTATATTTCATTTACAAAACGTAAGTTATTTACAGCTTCTGTCAGAATTGCACTTCTTTGTAAAATATTTCAATTCTTTATTTCACTTGATTTTCCAGGTAACACCCCAAATAATCTCTTGAAATTATTAGACTATGCTGAAAAACAACAAATTTACGACCCTCAGTTTAAATTAAAGCGTTACCATGCTTTGGTATGTGCAAAATCATCCCAACTTGATCGCAGTCGTGAACTATGGAATGCTCTTCTATTGGATCCCCAAGCTAAAAAGTCCTACCTATTCTGGCTTAAATATGTGCGTCTTGAACGACAATATGGCACTGTCTCAAGCGCAAGAAGTGTTTTCAATCGTGCCATCACGGTGAACACTGACTGGCCACAAGGTATTGCTGACGAATGGATTATGTTTGAAAGAGAAGAAGGGTCTCTTAATGACATACTAAAATGTCATGAGAAAATTGCTAAATTCTTACCACAAAAATTGCAAGCCCAAGCTGATATGCAAGCACAACTTGCAGATACATCAACAACCCATAAGTATCAATCTGCCAATGATTGTCCCGAGAGGAAAAGTCGTAAGCGCAAGTCGGACCTTGAAACAAACAATTTGCAAACCAAGAAACAAAAACCTGAAGTAAGCGCTAACAAACCGTATGTTGTAAAGAATCAAGGAGCACCGCTTGATCTGAATCCCGAAGTATCAGTGTTTATCAGTAATATCAGCCCAACTGTTACACAAAAACATTTAAGTGACTTCTTCTCCAACAGTCAAAAAGTTACACTTGCAACTAACAATAAAGGACGGTCACGGTGCTTCGCTTATGTTCAATTTGAAACTCCCGAAGAATCGGAAGCTGCACTTAAAAGAGATCGTACTCTCTTCGAAAGTCGCCCAATTTTCATCTCCAAGTGTAAAACAGATAAAACTGAACGACGGGCAACGTTTAAATTTTCACAAACACAAGAGGAGAATAAATTGTTTGTTAAAGGACTTCCAGTCAAATATTCGAAGGAAGATGTTGAGAAGTTGTTTATGCCTTACAATTTCAAGGCCGTGCGGATTGTCGTACATAAAAGTGGCCAGAGTAAAGGATTGGCTTATGTGGAGTTTGAAAATGCAACAGATGCCGCGAACGCGATGAAAGCAACCGATAATATGACGGTGGAGAATTTTATTATTTCTGTAGCAATTAGTGCTCCACCTCCGAAAGATGCTAAGCGAATTAAGGCCGAACCAGCTAGGCATTCGAGGAGTAGGATACAAGTGCCACTGATTCCGAGGGCTGCAATGAAAGCGCAGCAGACAGAAAAGAGTGGAGGGTCTGCATCAGCAAGTAGTAAAGAAAGTGGAAAGGTAAAACCTAAAAGTAATAGTGATTTTCGTAACATGCTGTTGAATAAGTAAAGAGATAATATACTATAAATTGTCTCAACATAAATATTCTAAAGTAAAAAAGCTGATTAAAGATTAATCCGGCTTTTTATTACAAAAATCAACGCAATTCACAACATTTTATCGTTTTGAAATTTTCTTCAATACATAGTTATGCCAATAGCAAATGCAGACTGGCAGTGTACAACTGATTATCACATCTGCTCCTTTACCAATTTGTGCGATACCCAATTTTGCTTACATTTGAAGAATTTTAGCAAGCTATTCACAATGTCACCACGTATAAAATTTTAATTGACTTCGTAGAGTAGTCGGAAAATGCATATTTAACTTTTACATTTTCCTAGGTAGTTACACATTTATAAACAGAAGAAGCCAATTATATCTTCCGCAATACTTTCTACGAACTAACGCAGACGAGAACGGAAATAAACTTAGTAGGTAAAACAAAAGTAAACCGAAATGCGCTACATTCTAAGACGGTGTACAAACACACACGCATTTTAGTTTCGGAGTAACTAACATTCAAAGAAAGCATATTCAATAGCAATTAGTTGCAACAAAAAGAGAACACCCACAGCCAAATAGTACATGTAGACAATGATGATTTAAGTCATCTACATATAATATCCGTTGGATGGAGTCTATTTTTGTCGACATTAATTAGTTTCTAAAGCTAATATATTTATATATGTATAAGTAAAGAGAATCCAGGTGACACGAGAGATACTCATACAAAATGATTAAAACTATATCTATATATCGCAACTCGAAAATTTCTAAGGCACTTCACCTCTACGCCATCAAGGCGTACAATCAGCCAAAATTTACATCTGTGGCTCGCTTTGTTCCTTCTCGCGCTGTCTCACTGCGACGGCTGTTTCAACCAGCAGGTATAAACACCTGAACTTGTCCTTGTCGTGTTGATATCCAAAGATCTCATCCTCAGTGGAGTCCGGGAGTACTTGCGTGGGCATGTGCTCTACCTTTGGGCTTGTAAGCGGATGTGGAAGTTGCGGAAGGTGTGCCAATTGAGGATGTCCACCCCAGTAGTTGTTCACTACTAACTTATCATCGGGGCTGTGAAGAGATCATTTAATTAGTAGGTAATGGTGAAAAGCGCGGCAGACTTACTCTCTTATCATTGGTACAGCCTCCTTACTGGATGTTGGAAACCCATATCGAATGACAGTCGACCACGGATTGAATTTTTCCTCCTCACTAGGACTAGAGCTCTCATACTCATTTGGAGACTCGCCCTCAGATCGGTACAACAGAGTCATTCCTTCCTCATAATCGTGGTCCAAACGAATGCGTTTCGCACCAGTGCTCGGATCCATTTCCCACAACTCGGGCCCGGTATCGACAATACTCCCCATATTTGTAATCTTCTTGCCACGTCGTGAAATAGTATAATGCATAGGGTCATGTCCCTCACGACGAATCATCTCGGGCAAAATGCGTCTGCGTGCATTAATGAACCAGTTGCAAACCTGCAGCACCGTAAGGTTCGCCTCTTGTGACAGCGTAATCTTCTCCGCATCGCTCGGATAAGCATTGTAACGATGCTCGTATAGCCAGCGCTTGAGGATCTTCACCGAGTGCTTTGGAAGATTGCCGCGTCTTTTACGCACTTGTCCGAGCCCAACATGATGATGATTGAGATGGTGGTGGTGGTGATGATGCGCTTGAAGACCGGCAGCAATGTGCTGCAAAGTGACGGTGTCCTCTTGATCGGAGCCAGAGTCATCGGTGGTGCTGCTGGGAGTCTGGTAGCGCTCGCGTTGATCACGTTCCCGATGGTCCAATTCGCGTTGGTCGCGATCGACCTCGCGGCTGTGATCTGCAAACATGAGATCCATATGAGGAATTGATTCAACGTTCACAGTAAACACACGGGGAGCTCGTTATTGAATGGTTGCTTGCAGCGGGTTGCTAATTACGATTTTTCAGCTATTTTCAAGGTCTACTTGTTGAAAGCGTTTCGGATTTTCTCGACGCCAACAAGATAAACATGCGATTCGAAAATGTAAAAGTTTGGAATGTTCAAAAGTTTGTGGGGGAAGTTAAACTGGTTGCTGGGTTTCCAGTGACACTAGACAAATAGATGTTTGAAATTAGTTAATAAGTCGATTAAACTGATTGACTAAATGAAGTTTAACATATTATTGTTGTATGTAAAGTAGATTTATAACTCCAATTAGTATTCCTCAGCATTATTTTCACAAGTTTTGGATTAAAATCTTTTGTGAAATGTATCTATCTCCAAAATTTGAATAATATTTGTTTTAGTACCAGGTTTTTCAGAAACTTTTTTTGCCCATCTTACTTTTTATATTTACATTTTGAAATGGTATTTCATACCAATATCTTCCCAATCTTGCTGAAGGTGTGTGTGGAATCCACTTTTACACTTGTTGACATACTGATTTCTTGTTGACCTAACTTCATTTTCAACTTAATTCACTAATCGTTCTATCAAAAAATTATAAATTAGACCCAAAAACCTTTGCAAACCGTAGGAAATGAATAAATGAAAGCACGACGATAAAAATGTAAAATACAATTTCAACTTCACGTTGTTTGAATTTGTTTCACACTGAAAGATTCCACTGACTGTTGGCAAGTTCAAATTGTTCAATGTCTATTTGTTGCCATTTCGCTATTTCAAATCCAACAGCTGCCAACAGTGTTGCAATTGCCAGATCGCTTATTCTTATGCGTCCTCGGCATGTATTTTTCTCACGCGCATGGCTCTACTCAAACCGCTTAAATAGTTCAAATCAAAGGAAATTTCAAACTTACAATAGATCGACCGATTTCTACACTTGGAGATTCACACCTAACCATCTTCGATATTTTAAAGGTCATTTCTTTGGGCTAGATTCATCTTATTTCATCACTGTCGCATTCAGAACCTTCAAAACATAAGCACATTGAGAGGAGCTCGTCTTGAGAATTGACACTTGACGCAAATGGCTACCTCGTGGTTTTCGCTTTCATAACTTTCAATCAAACTGAAACCATTCTTTGCAAACTCTTAATTAACTCCATTTAATCTGAATGAATGACAACGGCAAATATGGCCCTTGGCAATTACTACCACAAAAGATGGCAGATTATTGCAATGACAAGAAATTCTTACCTTCTTTGCTCATCATGGGTGACAGTTGAACGTAGGTCAACTTGAAAACGTGCTATTGTTTCTGTAACTTTAACTGAACACACCGGCGATGATAATTTCTTTACAGTTTCCCCCGGTAGAATGGCATAGTTTGCAGCAAGAACTATCGTTAGCACAAGAAGTGAGAAAAGTGATTAGTGTTGTTTATATCTGAACACGCGACCACACGGGCTGGTCTGTCATAACAAACTTTAAAGGCGGGAAGTAAAGAAAGATAGTATTAGACAACACTTGGGGGTGGTTTACTATTACACGTGAATTATATTCTGAAATATATGGCAGGAATTATGGTATAAACACAAGATAATTATGTACTTGTTTAAAATGATCGAGTTGAAAGTTGTACGCGTGCTTCTTGCTTGACAGTCCGGAATGGCGGTCAAAAACATACCAGATGCGCATGAGCGAGTTATGTCAAATTTGTTGTTTTTTTTTTTAAATTATATAATACAAAGAAAATGTTGATTTAAACTGATCATAACAGCAAATGAACAACAGGAAATATACAATATTCTATTATATTGATAGTTAAACAATAATCATATTTAAAGTTATAATTGTTTCATTCTAATAACAATGCACTTCACTAATTATTTCACCTTTGTCCTTGTGTTGTAGATGTCGCCCGTAACTGTGATTTCTGTAGTTTGCCATGGCGTTGCTCGAAATTTGTCTACTGGTGATGCATGTTGGTGCAAGCCTGTGACTTGTTTCCTGCTCGCGACTCCGTCGTACCTCGGCCAGGCCCGCTTTGCGAATTCCCGTGGTCGGCGCTCTCTCTCGGCAGCTCGCTTTGCCGCTGCAGACGTCGTCGTGGACAGTCCTACGCGGGTGCAAGTGTTACATGTGCGGAATGCGATTCGACGGAAGCACCCAACAACGCCTAGAACTAAGTGCTTGACGAACAATACATACTGAGTTTCATCAGAGTTTCCAACACAGCACCAAAATTCCGCCGAAAATTACTCGTCAGCCCACAGGGTGGCTTCCAGAGGTAAGCATGACCAGATTTCAATACAATGGAACTTGATCACTTGAACAAATTAACAGCCATGTTGGAATTGTTATCTCTTGACTGTGTAAACTTGGAAGTAATAAAAGCATATTCAATTTAACTGGCTGTGGATTTTCATATGTTATTTTTTTTACAATATTGAAACAATAAAGTTACGTGGCGTAATGTTGCAAAATATGTCTACGCGAGCGTTGACTAGACGATGTTGGACGAGGGTTTCCGCGGGTCATCGGCATGCCCCTTATTTAAGTTAAGACAGGTTAAATAAAAATCGCGAATTCTAGATTGGTATTTGCGTTTAGAGTATGTATTAAAAGAGAGCCGATATTTATCATTGTCCTAAAATTAACTGTGACTGATTCATTGTCACGCACGCAGCTGTGTCATTGCCTTTTTGAGAGTTTTTGGATGATAATTTGTTTTGATTGGATTTTGGATTTCAATTTCGTTTATAAATTTCTTCACCTTGACTTCAGTAAGTTATCAAGGACTATGCTAATGTACATGGTAAATATTTGATGCGATACAGGAAGTTGAGGCAGGAGAGATTGAAATCCAATTGGATTTGTGGGAGATTCACTTACTGTGCTATCTTGTGTGCATTTTATTCATTGAAACTTTTATTACGATATCTAGGTGACTGTTCATATAAAAATGAGAGTCGTTATCAAGGTAATTATCTAATCTAAAGGAGAAATGAAAAGTCATTTCTAGCCTGCGATATGTAAATTTTCATAATTCATTGAGTTATAAATTGAGGTACACTAGACTTGCTCTGTTAAGCAATTGTTCGAACTGAATTGGGGATATAAAAATGAGAGTGGTTGGACTATATCAGTGTATGTAATTTAGAAAACATTTCAAGGCCGCGTTAAATAGCACGATGCGTAAATTTTCCATTATCAATTCGCAACGCATTAAAAAATATATCTAGATCTACTACTGTTTTAGTCGTAAGTATCAAATTTCAATTGTTGATGTTTTTTCTTGGTTAGAGAATAGTAAAACAAATATGTGCAAACAAATTTATCGGTTTAGTTGACTACCGAAGTTAGTCGTCATGTGTTTGTTTGCCTTTTGTTTTAGGCCGTTTATAAACTATTTCTGATTGGTTCCAGTATCTTTTAGTTAGATGTGATGGACCAATTGCATATTGCACCGCATTTCCTGTTTTTGTACTTCACAAATTGTCTAGGTTTAGTATTTACAATTAATTTATCTTGTTTCTTTGTCATTTGTATATTGATACACTATGTTCTGGTATTTCGCGACTTTGATCCAACATTGTCTCAGATTGTTTAATAAGCCTGCGAATATTTGAACTGGCTTCTTATCAGTGCATACAATTCAATTATTTTCAATAAATGAATTTAATGAGTCGTTGGAGTCATAACAAGTTGTGTCTAAGTGAAAATTATATTAATTTACACTAATTTCAACGCGAAAACAAAAAATAAAGCAGAGGATTTATCACTGCGTATCTTTCGTACTGATAATAACATATTGACGCAAGTTTGAAATTCATAATTTATCGAAATAACAAATTTTAGGAGTATTCTAGGAATTTGTGGTGCTGTCTAGTTGGCGTCAATTAATTACTCTTTTATAGTCTGCAGTGACTAGTCAGAATCTACTTTGTACCAGCTCCCGAGTAACAAATTCTCAACATTATGCTCATAATGATGATGACCTGACATGTGTGCATCGTTGACTTGAGATTTTCAGTGGAGCGCGTAATGATCATTGACATGGCACTTGTAGTGGCTTATCGCGCGCGGGGTTAAAAAGCATTCAGCACAAGCCGTCGCTGATAACGACGATTACTGGGTCCCGAGTCCGAAGAAGTACGGCGGCTACTGGACTGATTCACAAGTGTCACTCTCTGGTAATACCATAGCGGGCTTGGCCAGTCAGTTCAAACCGCTTTTATCACTCAACTGAGTACATATCTTGACATAGTATTTGTGTTTGTATGCGTGCGCGTTGCTTGTCATGGGCGCAAACCGAACACGATTGGGTAGACGGGGGTACATAATATATTAAGTCGTCGCCACAGCTGATAATGCTTAGTCGGCTGCCACCACTCTCACCGCCCGCCAAATTCCAGAGCTGCGTTGCGTTAGCGCGTGTCGATTGTTTCGACATTTTTTCTCTTTTATGTTCATACAAGTTTTGTGAATGTTGGTATGCAAAAGTAATAGAAGTTTATCTTCTATTAATTCATTGAAGACCCAATACAAGGTAATTGTTTCACTTGTTGTTTATCGTCAATTACATTAATAGGTTTGATAAAATTGTTTTGAATTTATCGAGATTACCACTTATATGATAGAGCATATCAAAGAGTTCAGAGAGTTAAGTCATCTAAATTGTCGTTAGAATATCATTAGTTGCGAATTTGTTCTAACACTTTTAGGTGTTTTTAATTTCACTGTTGTTTGTGTCGTTGGTGTGCCGTGAAATTTAATGAGGAGTTAATGAAACCGGGTCGCCACTTTGTACTTGTTGCTTTCATCTTGTGTAGAGACTTGTGAGGCCTCGGAAAGGTCTTGAAAATTATAGTGTTTAGCTTACGGTTTCAAATAGAAATATAAAATAGGCGCAGAACTACAGTCTTGGGTATTTTATTTAATTATGTGTAATGCACTGAGTTGTGTTATCGATTTAATAATGTGTATAATTTGGTATTCTAGGGTTGTGTTGTTGCTAAAGTCGACGCAGCTATTCGAAGCGGCACTTTTCCTTGCAACTGGCGACTATTCCTGAACGGCGAGCCTCCCTGGTGCTGCTAGCTCCCTCCAGGTTCTAAATCACCCTCTCGCACACACAACCTGGACCAGTCTGAGCACCCCGCTGCCTCGTAAGTGAACGATTGTATCGCACGTCGTTATGATATTAATGTTTGTTTGTTTTTTTAGCTTGCTTACTACGATCCCCGATTCTTGCTGAATTATAACTTCTTGATTGATTCAACAGTTTTCTCTATCTTTTTTCCTCTGAAAGCACTCCAAAAACAACTACCAAGATGAAGGTAACTAATTTTGAAGACAGAATCCATGTTATTGACGAAGATTCGGACGTGAACAGCGTGATCAAGAATATCGTTGACCCCAGAGTGCAAGAAGATGCATTTTATATATGCGACGTTGGTGACATTGTTGCAAAGTACAAAACTTGGAAGGCTGTAATGCCAAGAGTTGAACCGCATTACGCTGTAAAGTGCAATGACAGCACCATTGTCCTCTCAACTTTGGCTGCTCTTGGTATAGGCTTTGATTGCGCATCCAAGGGTGAAATTACCAAGATTCTTAAGCTTGGTGTCGAACCAGAACGCATCATCTTTGCCAATCCAGCGAAACTGGCGAACCACATTCGCTACGCCAATGCTACCGACGTCAAAATGATGACTTTTGATAGTGCATCCGAGCTGTATAAGGTCAAAAAGTTGTTTCCTGGGGCCAAGTAAGCAGTATTTTGATAATTAATGAGTTTCTGATTTATTGGCGTATGCTTTTTTTTTTTTTAATGGAAATGCAAAATTGTAGGATGGTTCTACGCATTCGTTACGATGCTGAAGTCGCACAATGCCGTCTCGGCGTTAAATTTGGCTGCGATCCACTCACCGATGGACCGCGCTTGTTGCAATTGGCGCACACGTTGGGCATCGAAGTCATCGGCATCACGTTCCATGTCGGTTCCGGTTGCGGTGACCCTCCAGTGTTCTACAAAGCCATTGGTGCTGCGCGAAAACTGTTCGATTACGCTGAAAAGGAGCTGGGAGTCAAAATGACTCTGCTTGATATTGGCGGAGGTTATCCAGGCGATAAAGGAACATCAATTGATAAAGTAAGTGGAGCTCTGATTAGTGTAGTTTAATTAGTAATTATTTTGTGTATTGTGTCAACTAGTGCTCATAACTCGACGTAGTAAACATGGATTTTATATGTGGTGATTTGTTTTTTAGATTGCTTATCATGTCAACAAAGGCCTGGATGATTTCTTCACTGATGAATCTGTCAGAATTATCGCTGAACCTGGCCGCTTCTTCGTTGCGTCAGCCTACACTCTGATTTGCAATGTCTACGCAACTAGAATCATTGGTGGCGAAAATGGGCTTGAGAAGCACATCATGTATTTTATCAACGATGGTATCTACGGAAGTTTCAACTGCATGCTCTATGAAGACCGGAAAGTCACACCCAAGCTCCTGAAGACTAATTCAGCTACTGAATACCCAAGCAGCATTTGGGGCCCAACATGCGATGGAATGGATGTTATTGCGCGCAGTATTATGCTGCCGGAAATGAACATTGGCGATTGGATTGTTTTCGAAGACATGGGCGCTTATACCATGGCCGCCGCTTCTGCGTTCAATGGATTCCCGGTGCCTAAAGTACACTTGATTGTTGACCAGACCACTTGGTACTTCTTGCGGGACGAGGTTTGTCTCACCAATGATCACTTTGCGCATGGTAACGATAACATTCGCCTTGGGCTTGACGATGACTTTACCGGTAAGCAATGGAGTTATCCACAGCTGCCAGTTTCAATGAGCATTCCGCGGTTTGACATCAATGGTGAGAAGTTTCAAGAGCACCACGTCTTGGACTTTGCTAAGCCCTGACGGATGCATGTAATATCAAATCAAATGCGTTCTTCACACCCATCATCTATAATTCCAAGTTTTTCTAACTTAATTTCTTCTTAATTAATGTTTTGGTCAGTATGATGCTTAAATGTACCATTTTCACGGGATAATTAATCTTCTAAGTTTTCTTCTTTTTGATTTTAAATTTAAACGAATTCAGCTTGAATCTATTCTATTGCATTAATTGCGAGGTCATACATATGTAGGTGAGACAGGATCTAATTGACTTAGTTGTCTTCACTTCGATAAATCGATAGCAATTGTGTAATGATCGTATAAGCAAGGGGGCAGCTTTATTGCAAATCCAATCTTTTTGTTATATCGCTTGATTTAAGTAGGATTGGTACTTTAAAGTGATGCAGTTGTGACTGAAATACTTTTAACTTCAACACTACTTGAAACAAGTGATGTACGCTTAATATTAATTTTTATCATAATATGAATTATATAAAAGTATATATTTATCCTTGTAGAAAATTAGAAAAATAAAGATTTAATTATGTAGCATAACAATAATGATTTGAATGTTTGTTGTTAAATGTTGAAATGGAATGGAAATTTCCAACATGCAAGAAAGAAAACATTGCGTTGGATTGTTGTTGTTTACGTTGGTGCGCAAAGCAAGTGCTGAACGTGTTCAGTTCGTAACTAGCCGCTGAACGGTGCGCGTACGAATCTTTAATAGCGGGTGAAATATAGTGCAAGTAATTGTAATTGGTGTAGGTGCGCGGCAGTTGTATCGATTTGTGGAAGTGATTCTAAATCAATATTTTTCGCGTTATGGTGTATTATTACAACACAAATTATTATGTGTCTATACTACAATCGAAATTCGTTTGTTGGATCTAATCAAGGGTGAATTATTTGGTTCCTACGCGCACTTGTTTATCTCCGGGCATGATTAGTTAGTTTGATTAATCTTGCACTTGTGAAATTCGTAATTGGGTGTTTTTGAATAGATAAGGCCTAATATATGTGGATTAACGTACAGCGCCATGAACTAGTAAGTGCTAAAGTGTTCAATTATTTCAACTGTGTGTAATTCGGAGATTTTTTTTCATTTGCGTAGTTATTAGCAATTGGTACGCATCAACTCATTAAGTAAATAATGTTGTATTTCATAGTAAGAGGCCGTCAGGAGCTGGATCACAGCGCATTGAAAACTGTCGTGAAAGCTTTGTATATTGTTATTGAATTTGTTTACTGTCTGAAATGTTTTATAATAAATATTAATTAAATGCATATTATCAAAGCTTTTTTAATACCTTTCTTGTTTCTAAACATTTCAGCTGTTTAACTATAATCGGTTCTTGTGAGAACCAAAAAAGATTTGGATTCCTTAAAGTTAAGAAATTATTGTCTCTTTTAATGTTTTTCAAAGTCTAACTTTCTTAATTTGGAAAATGGTTAAGAGAGGGGGTAAGTTTCCTTCTTCGACTGAATTAAATATACTACAATATATAAGTACGAATCCTGGAGGAATACCGCTATTCCGAGAGCGGGGCTGGGCCGGGAGCAATGTGGAGAGACGCACATTTAATATTGCCGGAGATTTTTTGGACTGTCTTTGAACGACACGTGCATAAAAAATTTAAAATTCTGGCCTCCCTCTTTCTTGGGGAGGCTTCTCTTGTGCCTTTCTGGCACCGTCATATTTATTATTTTTATTTTTCGGATTTTTCTAAGTTCCATAGTATCATCTCGTGTATTATTATTTATTATGATCCTTACCTTTACCTTACCTTATACTCTGATGTATTTATTTACTGCGGATTTTTTAATCTTGGAACATCTGACTTACATTGGTTCTTATGGGACCATATATGCCAATGTAACTCGGAGTTATTTGAATTTGGTCGAAAAG
>JAODIE010021975.1:0-26530 GCA_027575565.1 Diploeciton nevermanni
ATCTTTTAGGCAAAATTCCTCTTTTTTCATGGATTTTGGGCAAGATTCCCCTCTTTTTATCAATTTTAGGCAATATTTACGTTTTTCATCAATCTTTTAGGCAAAATTCCTCTTTTTTCATGGATTTTGGGCAAGATTCCTCTCTTTTTATCAATTTTAGGCAATATTCACGTTTTTTCATCAATCTTTTAGGCAAAATTCCTCTTTTTTCATGGATTTTGGGCAAGATTCCCCTCTTTTTATCAATTTTAGGCAATATTCACGTTTTTTCATCAATCATTTAGGCAATATTCTTCCTTTTTCATGGATTTTGGGCAAGATTCCCCTCTTTTTATCAATTTTAGGCAATATTCACGTTTTTTTTATCAATCTTTTAGGCAAAATTACTCTTTTTTCATGGATTTTGGGCAAGATTCCCCTCTTTTTATAAATTTTATGCAATATGCACGTTTTTTCATCAATCATTTAAGCAATATTTGCCATTTTTCATCAATTTTAGGCAAGATTTCCCTCTTTCTAATAATTTTAGGTAATATTTACGTTTTTCCATCAATCATTTAGACAATATTCTCCATTTTCCATCAATTTCAGGCAAGATTCCCCTCTTTCTATCAATTTTAGGCAATATGCACCTTCTTTCATCAATCATTTAAGAAATATTCCCCTTTTTTCATGGATTTTGGGCAAGATTCCCCACCTTTTATCCATTTTAGGCAATATTCACGTTTTCCATCAATCATTCAGGCAATATTCCCCATTTTTCATCAATCTTAGGCAAGATTCCCCTCTTTTTATAAATTTTATGCAATATGCACGTTTTTTCATCAATCATTTAAGCAATATTTGCCATTTTTCATCAATCTTAGGCAAGATTCCCCTCTTTTTAATAATTTTAGGCAATATTTACGTTTTTCCATCAATCATTTAGACAATATTCTTTATTTTTCATCAATTTTAGGCAAGATTCCCCTCTTTCTATCAATTTTAGGCAATATGCACGTTTTTTCATCAATCATTTAAGCAATATTCCCATTTTTTCATGGATTTTGGGCAAGATTCCCCTCTTTTTATCAATTTTAGGCAATATGCACGTTTTTTCATCAATCATTTAGGCAATATTCTCCTTTTTTCATGGATTTTGGGCAAGATTGCCTAAAATTGATAAAAAAAAGGGGGGGAATAGTTGAGTATTTGTTTATTGTGAGCTGATCGTGTTCAGACGCTGAGAGACCGAACTGCCCTATTTGTAAAACAGTGGGCTCCATTAAAATTTTGAGAAAACCGTTTTCTGAGTATATCATAATTAGTCAAGTGCTTTCAATTTCCTTTGAATCAATAATTTGCTCTTGCACACTGTTATTAGTCAACGAGCTAAAACAAGATGATGACGTCATTAAATAGGCAAAAAACTGCTTTATACCTATTGACAAGGCAGAGGAATCTGATTAATAAACATTTTGAATAAACCTATTACTATAGAATATGAGGCTTCTAACTATGAATTGGAAAGAGTGCTTCTACAAGGCTCAAAGGTTTAAATTTTGTTAAATAATGATTGGAGAAGGTCATAACATCCAGATTCATGCCACTTTCCATCCGGCACAGAGATTTTAGAAGCACTCGCCCATACAACTTCTTCGCTGTTTTCAAGTTTAAACCGATGTCATACATTAACTCTATAATGTATGACATCGGTTTGCATTTGCTCATAATGTTGTAGTCTACATTTTCGGCTGCATATGTTCAAACGCCCAAATTTCTCCACCTTAATTGGTATCGGATACATATTAGTTTTTTCCTAGAATAATTATCGATAAAATAAACAGTCTGTCACGCTGTAGCATGATTTACGTTAAAAACATAGTGCTAAAATAATACAATATACAATGTTGTACTCTTTAGTTTGGTGCAGTGTGTGTTTTCTTCTAATTGCAAAATTTATCCAGTTTATTACAACAGCATATTGCAAATCAAATGTTTGCCTAGTCGGAAAAACAGCAATCATTACTGGAGGAAATTCAGGTATAACCGAATGCTATTCTAACCGTTCACATATTTTGCCTATAATCAAACATAAAGTTCTAGGACTTGGATATCAAACCGCTCTGAACTTCGCATCTCGTGGGTGCCACGTAATTATCGCTGGTACCTCAGATGCAAGTAATTCAGTCAAAACAATTATTGAAGAATCGGGCAATCCTAATATCTCATACAAATTTATTGAACTTGAACTTGGAAGTTTCACTGCCGTGCGCAAATTTAAACACTATTTATACATCTCTTTTAGCAGTATTGAAGCAAACGAATAAATCGAGAGTTGTTTTTGTATCTTCTCCTCTTGCTTTTGTACATGACTTTAAGCTCAAGGGCACTATTAACCGCCTGCCTGCAATCTCCTACCAAATTCCGAATCATGTTTATAATTATGGCAATTCAAAGTTTGCGATGTTGGCCGCATCGGATATTTTTGCAAAAAGACTTGAATAAATTGTGTTCTTGTGAGCGCTACTCATCTAGGCTTTTGTAAATTTTTTTCAAAAACATTCACAAATCTGGGAAATAAAGTTGCTATTCATGTGAGACTGTGTCAGATACTTATAAGTATTCTAGTGAAAGTTTTCGCAAAGGTAATTATGTTTTTTAAGAGGTGCTAGAATGATATTATGAATTTTAACATTTTAGAGACCGCTTGAAAGAATACAAAGTATTTTACAATGCGCGTTAGGTACCGGAGTAAAACCTGAAGATTTCGTTGTTGAATGTCGCGGTTTTATGAAACCGAGACCATTAGATGATAATATGCGTGAAGAAATTTGGAATGAAAGATTAAAGTTAGCTAAAGTTAGTACAGAAGAAGAAGTGCAATTGAAGATGTGATAACAATTTTTGAATTTTTAGTGGATCAATAATAGTAATAACATTAGTAACTATAATAATAGTATCATTAAGTGTGAGATCATAATTTTATTTCAGTTCTTAATTAACTTATTGATTTTTCTTGACATCTTTCAATTATTTCTACATTGTGGTTTTTTGAAGTTTTGTGGGTAGACACATCGGAACGAACCTCTTTTATCAATGCGTTGACAACCGTTCAAGAGGTGCAGGACAACGAGTTATCATCGCTTTTTTCGTAAAAGTCCCTATTTTGCACGGCTTAGGATTACAATAACGACTACACTTTTAGTGTTAGCGATAATTTAATCATTCTTAATTTTCGAATGTAAGGCGTCGAGGACTGCGCACTGCAACTACTTGCGTACGCCGGCCCCGCACCTTTAGCCGCTTAGTTGCTACACTGTTTTCCTGTTCGGATGTAGGATGTAGCCTCTCATTTGTCCCGTCGTTCGCGGGAATCGAATCTCACTGAACACCCACTGATTCGCAAGGCTACCGAGGTGGCTTCGATACATATGTAAAAATGCAAGTTAACATTTCATAAATAAGTAGCATAGTTTTTCTGCAAATTTCTATTGCTTACAGATTTCTGTGTTAAACAATGTTCAACGCGCCTTTCTATCAATGTAGTTTAATAATTGACCTATAGAGAGTACTAGCAATATAAATTAAAATAGTGTTTCTGATAATAAACATATACTCATATAAACTATAATTGCACATGTAATGAAAACTTGCTTCATACTTTAACAAATAATTTTCTGCAAAATTGCCAAATGTAAAAAGTTTTGTTACAAATTTGTGCAACGCATTATATTTTTTATTGAAATATTAATTATTTAAAGCTAAATTAAGAATCAACTACTTAAATAATCTTAAGAAAACACCTAATTTCACACTATTTCATCAAGTCGTAAGCAATTAAATATAAGTAGATTAAGTTGATATGCACTAATTTATTATAAAAAACGAAACAGAATCACTATAATTGTCACGAATCAAAAAGTAAATCATTAAAAAACAATAAATACTTTGATTATTTTTATCGTAATACAAATCTGCAAACCATTTAAGAATGAAATTTTTTACACCTGATTCTGCTTCAATTGTTATTGTAGAATTTACTCAAGAAAATTTGAGTTTCATACAGTATATTTGGAATATTTCGGAGCATCTTGGTAGTAATGATATGGATACGTAATGCCACAGTTGTAGTAGTTCAACATTTCTGAATACGCCAAATGGTGTCCGGTTTCACTCTTTATGGGCTCATTTCTTGTAGGGTAACGATGGTACGTAGAGTGAGTTCGGGCAATTGCAATGTCGTTTGAACCATAAGCCATGTTGAACAATGCATCTGGGTCACAGACAAATTTGTAGACATATCTTTCACCTAGAATATAAACAATAAAGTGGCATAATCATTCTTAATTATGTCAAAACATTTCTTAGATATCATATGTCAAGATGACAAAGGACATAACTAAACAGTTTCACTTGAATAAACCTAAGGTGTTGTACCAAAAATGATCAGATGTCTTTTTGACATTAAGTAATGCATACAATATCCCCACCCGACTACGCGCGCAGCTCGTAGAGTCGCAAAATATTGAATCATTGCAATCGTGCCCCCGAGTAGAAGAGAGAGAAAAGCCGCCGCGTAGCGCAAGCCTCTGTTAGAACACGTAGCCTTACAAGTCTCCAACATATGCTGCTGGAGTGATGACAGTTATACAGTTATATTACAATGCTTCATGTTATTTAGTTTTGAGTATTTTTTGACTAGAATTTGTTCTTATTTCATATCGTGTTTGAACGACAAGTAGGCGTTAGCCTTTATTTTTCTCTCCATCTTTTGAGGTTAAAGAAACAATTATATAAGTTTCCTAGTAACTATTGGACAGAATTAATTAAAACAAGTGTTATGACCCGTTTGTAATGTAATTTTTAATACAATTTTTTTATAGACGTTTCACAGACCACATTACTGTCACGGTCCAAGTCACCACTCCGCTTATCCGCTCATCAAATTTATTTCCAAATTTGTTTCGAGAAAGAAATAATCAAATTCAGTTCAAACTTACGAAAGGGTGTAATTGTTATCCATACTTTGGCTAATTTCCAACTTCTAGGACTAATTATTAAAATCTCAGAACTTATCCAAATAATTTACAAACCTGCAACTTTCTGCATAATTCCTTTTTCATAATAATATCTCAACGATCGACTTAATTTATCATAGTTCATAGCAGGTCTATTTTTTTGAGCACCCCAACGTCTTGCGACCTAAAATAATAAATTTCACTTTAGATCAAGTAAATTCACAGTTGCTTTAGTTACTTCTTCAGGCTCTATTAGTTTAAATTCCATCCCTCTTCCAGTCCATGCAATGCAACCAGAAGAAGCGTCAGGCGCATCTAGAAGTGCTACTAAAAACTGCCAAAGTTGCAATGATCCACGCCGTCCTGAACCCTGCATATGGGCTGCATTGTTTAAAGATACCGTTTTGGGTGGACGTCTTACAGTAATTGATTCCGTAGGTTTGACATCAGTTTTAGTTGTATCACTTGGCCCTAGAAGATTTCAACATAAACATGTTATAGATGTGAAAACAGATATTAATTGCTTCAATAAATTTAATTCAGTATTAACCGACTTTGTACCGTCTTGGTATCTTGTTCTTTTCGTGTGTATAAAGGGTAAATTCTCCCCTTCTGTATATTACTAAAGCAAATCCGTATTAAACCGCTAAACTGTACCCCAAACATGTAAACACAAGCAGGGTATTAATATGTTAACCCTCTTTCATACCAAAATACCTAAACACTGCGTCATTGTGTACCAAACTAACAAGATAGACGATCAAAATATTAAGTCAACATTTACACAATATTCCTAAACGATCAACAATTACTTTATTAGTTTAATCCGATGAAATTAATTAATACAAACCTGAATATTCCTGGTCCGTCGGTTCTGTTTTAATCAATGGCATAAGAGGGTAGCTGCCTGAATTAGTAGTGTTGCCTTGTAGATCATGATGTCCGGGCGGATTGTATGAATTCCGATTACAGAAGTTTGTGTAAAAATAATTATTTGTTGGATAACTAGACGCATGAACCGCTTCCTCCGGACTATCTCCATATGTAGTTGCAATTGGTGGATATCCGAATTGATGATTTGACTTTGCTAGGCTATGAATTATATCGGTCATTGTTGATGTGGATTCGTGCTTTAAACCTAAAAACCTCATAATATGAAAGACGTTAGAGCAAGTTTAGATGAAAATATAGAAAATTCGACTTTTAAACCATTCGGTAAAGATGAATTGGCGATGGCATGCTGTGCAAGAAGATCACCTGTCAAACTTTCTTTCGGCGCTTTGAAAGTAAGCAACATCAATTTGTGGCTGAGGGTAGGTACCCTACGAGCGTCAAGTATATCGTGGCGGGTGGCCGTCGGTAGCAGTAGCAGGCTGAGTCTACTATGAAACCTATTCAACCGAAGCAAGTCGATCATGTCACGTTACGGCGGCGTTGAAGAATGTAGCAGTAATAACAATGGCCCAACTTATCGTGTAATCCAAAAGTTTTGAATTATTGTAATGTATGTGAGTAAGTAATTCTTGGCTTTGATTGAGTTTTAGGTTATTAAATTGCAAAAATGATATAATATCTGAAACTAATAAAAATCCAGTGCCTGTAGGGTATAATTTTTAATCATTGCGCTGCCATTCTCCCCTAATGCCAATAGGATCGTGTTTGTTTTAGTATTTTAAAAATTATCGGATTTATTAAGTGCTGCCGAATGCCGATGAGATACGCTCTGAGGGATGTGCGGATCGATGTTTCAATCTGATGTTGTGTCTATAAACGTATTGAAGTAATTTTGAAAACAATATCAAGCAAATGTCTAATCAAATCTGAAGAAAGTAGCAAATAGTAAATTGGGAGTTGCTCACCTGGATTTAATGAGTGTATTGAGTTGTATTCTGGTACAAATTGTTCGCCATCTTCTGTCTCGCAACTATTACCTGCAAATAATTAAATGTTTGTTTTGTAAATTTAAGATTTGAATAATAGTGATGAATTTCAATCATATTAATAAGGTAAACATTAGTGGTAAATGTAACAAATTCAAAGAACTCAAATGAGCACGCAGATCACGAGGGGTTAAATGGTTCGCTTTTAGGCTAGTTAATTATTTACATTGTTGCGTTGTATTACTTACCTTCATGCTGCCAGGGCTCCCTGCAGTCCACTGGGAACTGCGCTGAAACATATAATGTTACTTGCTACATAATTCATTCGAACTGCAACGCAAATCATCAACAATGTAGGCATGAAAAATTACCAATTTGAGGCGTTGAGCTCGATTTGCCCAACTCGATGTCTGGGTGATAGCAGGAAGAAAGCGACGTGCCGAAAAGTGTGCCCTGATTCAGAAACCATCAATTAGCGATTAAAAAATGAGCGAGGAGATTTTCATGTTTCAGCTGATGTTTTCAGCAGCCGCCAGTGTGTTGCAAGGGCAACAGCGATAAAATATTTTGCGCGATAGAGAAATTGTTCAATTTCCTGATTTAAGAACTCAAGACGCATTTCGAGATTACTTTCGATAAACCTGCGGAATATTTATAAAGCGTTGCAGGCGTCTGATAGAAGCACTTTTCCACCAGCTTGTTTCTTTTGCCGAATGCAGCGAAATTGAATTACGAGTTTGTAATTTCTCAATCTGTTGCGGCAGAGTAAAGATTGGGGTGTCTAAAATGTGGCGATTGGAAAGAAATCAAAACTGATGTTGGCAATTAACTAATATTTGAAGCAAACAAAAAAGGCAAATTGTAATTATCTTTATACTAACCTTAAGCTAGTATTAGACTCTCTGAATATAGTACCACAGGCAACAGTATAATACTTAGGAATACTGGTGGATTTTGAACTCCAATGTATAAAGCACGCACAATTAAAATAAATTTTTTAAAAAATCTGCTGCATTCTTTTGAAGCATAACCTATAAAATCGAAGGAATTTCGATCGATACGGCAATGACAATTTATAAAGTTGTCTGTAGACCTATTCTAGATTATGGAAGCATGTGGCTCTTGCATCTAAAACGGCAAAACGTAACTTAGAAGTGGGCGAACGAGGTGCAATTAGAATTATTTTCAAGTTAAGACATCCTAATAATTCATTACACAACATGTGAAACACAAATTTGTATTCAATAACCAAAATATTACCAATTGAAATGAGACATAATAAGTTAATAATCAAACTCTTCACCAATCATTCCAATTTTCCAACATTTATAGAAGAGTTCTCCAGAAAGATCCCACCCAATTTCTACACTTCCTCAACTCCCCAAGAACCGCTAATTTCACATATTCGAAAACTTCTACCCGATTGAAAGAAACCATATTATTATAAGTATTATTGTTTTTATTTTATGTTGTTGCTATTTTGTAAGGAAAGATTTCATTAATTATTGTTTTTCTATGGCTAAAGGACCCTTGGTTGATGGCCTTGTATATGTATGATTGTATTGCGCGATTGTATAGGTACAAAATACATTATTATTATTATTTGTTATTATTATTCTTTATTTAAATTGCAAAATATTAGAATATTATTGTTGATACTTAGATACGGTTTATTTTCGAATGATATCATTTCTTAACTTGTTTATTTATTACTTTTAACAAAAGTGTATTTTTAAAATTATGTTATAAACAAAGATTTCTTTAATTTTTTTTAATATATAATATTTAAAAATATTATATATATATATAATATAATCTTATAATAATAAAATCTGATAAAATAACTTCTTTTTAATAATAAATTGCAATGTTTTCTTTTACGAAAAAAATTTGCTTTCGAATCCAATGGTTTAAACTATTTTTTATCTCAATGCTCCTATTGATTTCTACCTCAATCTAATTAGTATTGACATAAACTAAGGTCATTTAAGTTATAATTATGAAGTTATGTATAAATAACATAAAATACAGAATAATGTTGAGTGTAGTCCCAAAGTGTTTAATATAAATTGACATTAATATTTACTTATAATATATATTTGTAAAACGTTCTACAAAGCAATCAGTGTTATAGTTAAGTTTCATCTATATAATAACCCTAGATATACATAACATGGGTTGGCAATACTTAAAAACGGTGTAGTCACCAAAGGTTTTTTCAGAGCTTTATTAATTCAGTTAGCTGTTTTAACAACAACGCAATGCATTTGATAGAGAAACAATATTATTATTATTATTTATTAGGGATATTGGTGAGTGTGGTTACAAGGTGTTTATTATGTTGATAAGATTTCACTTTAACACTTACTAATATTTACCTATTATAACGTTTTCGACTTGTTCGACTTGTACTAAAAATAGTTTAAAATTAAAATTTAATGATGAAACTAAAAAATATAAATAAATCAAAGAAGTACATCTTAGACGGTGTAGAAATCTTTCATTCAATAATTACAAGTAGAATTATTGCATTATAATAAAAGAATAAAGTAATATCTTTTTCAGGTTTCGACACGCAGAATACACGCTCCATAGCTCAGTCGGAAAGCCATCTGACTGTAGCAGTGACAGCTAGATACATATTCTAAAGACACAGTTGGTGGTATATGCAATATAATAAATATTTCCCACCAAATTTAGTTCCAATGACTTCTAATAACCCTGCTAGTTGATACAGTATAGTGGAATAGAGATCATGTACGGTGTCATGATTGTAGTACGCTTCAAAATAATAATAATAATAATAATAAGTACTCATTTTACTAAGATAATAACTATAAATTATTTAGATTAATATAAGCTCAATCTCTCATTTTCTTGGTTTAATTAAGATTAAAATATTTCTTGTAAATGTTATTTTACAATATTAGAACTATAATAATCTATAACAACAAAAATCAGTAGAAAATGGCATCCAGAAGTTAATATTATCACAAAAACAAAAAAAATTCGTCCCCAAACATTAATAAATTTAAACAAAATATTTAAAACTACAAAGAAACTTTATAATCTACTACTAAATGGCAACCTTTAGGACTATCCCATATTGACATTGATAATTGAATGGATACCTATCACAAGTAACTCTATACAAAAAGGGTTAAAATTAATTCTGCTCTAACCAAATTAATTAAAAATAAGGCAGGGCCCCAAAGAAAATTTAGTTATCAAAATATATCCAAAAACAATGGTAAATATCTAGAAATTAATCATTTATTAGTAGTAAAATGTGATTAAATATCGCAACAATCAAAAGAAGTTGTAAAGAATCAACCACCACTAATTACACTTCTAGTTCTGCTGCTTCTGTTTGTTCTACTTGAGGATGCTACTTTGAAAACACGCATTGTCCTGCTCGTCACCTAATATGATTGGCTTGTCGGCACCTACTTGAAAGCATATGTGCAGCTTGAAAAAGAAGTTTCGTCATTGTATCATTACCTTAATTGGAACACCTAATTATCTATTGGTCTTTTCAGGCTATTCTTCTCGCGCCCCAATGTGACACTAGACTTGTAGCATTCAGTGTCAACAATACACATTGGAGAGCTTAGCAACTAATATTAAATTGATTTATTGATCTTTAGAGGATGACTTAAATTAAAGTCACTTCAATAAGAAACTACTTGAAGTACAGGGATAACTTAATTTTGACTAATTAATTAAAAAAAGATAACGTGGAAATGGTACTTACAATTCGTGAAATATCACTACTGACTGCTGGTACTTCGTGGTCCAGGTTCATAACTCACTTTACCATAAGTGCACTAAATTTAAAGTAGATTCAATTGAAGTTAGTTCGTTAGAGACAAAGGGGCAACAAGCATCGCGTTTTTATGGCAAATGATGACAACAGGAAATTTGAAGCAGTTGCAAAAGTCTTCACTGGCACTCAAGCACCTGATGGATATGTGCGTGGCGGCGGCAGCAACGTTGACGACGGCAACAACTAGAGAGGGGGCGTCCAGAGAGAAATATTGCATTCCCCTTTCCGCCGCCGACAGGAACCGCCCATTTGCTAAATCAACGCATAACTAACAAACAATTCGTAAATAACGTTTAAACTTGGCTTTAATATCGAACAATTAACATTCCATACCAATTCATCGGACTCAAATTGAGCAACTAGGTTTTTTCTTATAAGTAATGTTTATTATTTAATAGTTGATATGTTTAGTTGAATAGTTTTTCTTTGTTAATATGTTTGTATTACAATTTAATGTAATGCTTTTCTTATAGTAATCTTTAGGCAAAGATTATCAACTTTGTTGTTTGCCAGATTCGGCAGCAGGCGTGGAAACACGTAGTCATTGGCGGTGCTGGACCCCCTACAGGCCAATCGTACTTCCGGTTACCTTTATTTATAAACAGCCTGCGCCCCGGCACCACGCAGGTATTGCCAGCTCGCTTCCACCATTTGGCCCTAGTGGTGTGTTCGCTTGTTGTGGGGCGCGTGCGGATTGACGCTCGGCGTGGAGCGGAGCGTTCCACCCCTCTCGGTAGCGGAGTTCGGCCAGACTTTAACCCCTTTTAATTATTCAGGTGGTTCTACCGATTTACGTATGCCCGAGGTGGCTGTAGCTGGCAAAAATCGTAATGTGCGCAACATGCCTGCGTTGCGTTGCTGTGCTGTAATCTGGCAGACTCCATTAGTGCGACCAGCGCATTAGAATCGCTTCTTTATTAATTAAACAGCGATTGTATTCATTAATTTCAAAATGAAGCTAAATATATGCAAAATATGTAATTATGTTTAATGGCTTCTCTATTACCTTATGATACAGAGTTGTTTTTATAAATAGTTGCAAAAGAATAAAACATTAGATAACAACTATCAAATTGTTATAATTTTAATGAGTCAGAAAACGAGTACGGTGTTTAATACATATAATAAATACAGAAACCCAAAACTTTTTAACAATAGAGAGAGTAATTACAAATATTGTTAACAAAGCAATAATACACTTTATAAACATTCTGAAAATTCAATATTATTCAATCGTTTAAAATCATACTCAGACTGGGACAAAATGATACTAATAATATCTCAAAATTCCTAAAATATTCAATCAATAGCAATAGTTCTTGGTGTTTTGAGTTTCTTTTATTACATAAAATATTCTTATATCACAGATCAGTAATACTAAAGTACCTCAACAAAAAACACCAAAAATATTTTCATATTTTTAGACACGTCTAGCCTTGATAATGTATTCATACACAATCACTTTACAATGTCTCCCTAAATGAAGTGATCGGGATTATCAGGATCACCAGTGAGCGTGCCAAGGGTGCCAAATCCCAAAAGAGATAGATGAGGGTAAATTCGGCTTCTATTAACATGTTGAAATGGAGGGTGAGTGTGTCGTTGAAATTTACGTATTTTCATTTTGAAGCTTGTTGATGTGTGCATTCTTCAAACAACAATAACTATTACTTTAGCTCGATATTATGACGTATATGATTGAACGAACATATTCCAATCCGATAGGCAGCAACCAAGAATCAAGTTGAGTTGAGATTGCGTGCGGTGAATAATAATAAAGTCTTCAAAGGTTGAATAAAATCAATTTAACGCTACAAACGCTTGTAAATTTGTGACTTCTTACCCACCAAACGCGGTAGGGTGGAGATATAAAATGGTATCAATTAATCAGAAAAATTGAAATGTAGATCAACTTTTCCAAAAGTAATAAATAGAAAGCAGATGTATATATTATTCTTTATTTAAATTGGATTACAATTAAAGCACGCAAATACAAAATAAAAACTCAAATTCCAAATCCATATGCCCATTGTAAAGCTTGTGTCATACCAAGTTTAACTTGTAAATACGTAAATGCCGTCCATTAACTTATTTGTACTTAAAATTAACATATTTGTGTATTCACGGAATAGGCAAGAAATGTTTATTGACAATACAACATAATTTTGGCACTTTGAAAATGAACGTAAGTGTTACTACAAGTAGTATCGTAAATTTTCTTTAAATGCAACAGTCAGTTTATGTTCAGTTTCATATGTCATGTTGCAAACTTAGTAATAGCATGTATAAAATGATGGACATATTCAGTTTACCGCCTCAAGTTAGACCTGCAATGGATGTAACCAGTTTCATAGTTAACAATCAGCATTCAATTACGTTCAGTGCATGGTGTACAAATTATTGTTTAATGTGAGAGCTTGTTGGTGATTCTAAAGATGCAATCTTTTGTTGTAGAGTTTGAACCTGAAACAATATTATTGCCAATTGGATTTACAGTTCAATTAATTATTTAATTAGTAGTATCAATCGTATTAGAATATTTAATATTTCTCTAGTTTAATCGTTGCCCCAAAACAGCGCCTTTTAAAAATTGGAATGGTTTACCGGCAAAAGCGCAGGAACAATTAATTTTAGTAGGCTTTGGTTAGAATGAAATTATCCCGTGTCCAATTTGCCTACCTTAACAAGCAATAATTTAAAATTGTATTTACCTGAGTAGCATGTTTTTCAACTAAACTTATCATTTGTGCTTCCATCTTCTTAAACTTGGTTTGGTACTTCTTATTGTTTCTATCTACTGTTTCCGCTAAAATACTGCGAATCAAAGTATAATTACATCAAAGCCCAATATTAATTGCTGTCATTACACTTGCCTATTGGTGTGATTGAGATCTTGCACTATTTCTCTCCCCTCTAACAATCGTGCTTCAGCATTCTTAGTAACCTGTTCTAACGTATTAACCAACTCTTGTAAACGTACTTTAAGCCGTGCTTCACGAGCTAGGGCCTGCATTAGTTCCAATTCAACCCCTTGTGCATGCTCAGCATCAGAATATCCTCTACTATCCTGTACAACAAATAAAATACACATAATCACACTCTTAAATAGACCTAATTAAATAATTATTACTCTATTTTGTGACGCTAAAGCTAATAAAGCCTCGGTATCATTTAGTTGTCCTTGTAGATTTCGCAACGCAGCACTTTGTGCGCGTTGTTGTCCTTCTACGTATTTCAATTTCACTTCCATTGCTGATTTCTCCTTTTCCATTATAAACAAGCGCGATATAAGTTCAGATTTTTCTTCTCTCAATCCCATTAATTCCTGATTCATTTAACAAAATAAAAATCAAAGCATGTCATTCAAGCAGTTCTGAGCAATTTAATTACCTGCAACAGTACAGCCATTTCCAAATCAATTTTCCTAGATTCCTGACTACTTGATGATCTTGTAGGCATTGGTTCTACTTGTGTAGACTCCAATGCAACGTATGTCCCTTGAATATTGCTTCTTTCTGCCTTTAATCGCGATACATGCACGCGTAAACGATTTTCATGTTCTGTACTCCACGCCATCTCCCTATTCAAAATATTTATAGAAATGTGTGAGTATGAGAAAAGTTATATTTTAAACTTACGTATCTGCTGTTGGAGTACCAAAGACACTATTTTGCCATGGTGACAATAATGCCTCCATATTCTGATATGAATCCAAATGGAAGAGTAGTTGACGAGCTACTGTTTCTGCAGCAGACCGATTTTCAACCGAATCTAAACAGTAAAACACTTAAATGTTAATTCAGAGTAATTTATGCAAATGTAATATGCTTACCAGTACTTTCATCCCTTAGCGCTAGTTCAGTCTCTAATAAAGCAAGCAATACATCGTATGCTTCAATTGTGCGGTCAGTCACACCAAGTGCCAATCGAAGAGCAATTGCATTGGATTCATATTTTCCACATAACAACGCTAGTCTACGAAACACAAAACCATTAATAACAATTATTTAATCGATACTTAATTCTTACCTATCACAATGCGATTTAGTTTCCGATAAAGTCAAAGTTAAGACAGCATTCTGCGACTTTGCATTCTCCAATTTAGTATTCATTCGTCGCAGTTCAATATCGACAGCTAGCCTTTCGCTTTGTGCATCGCATTGCTTGAGAATATCACCCACAATGTGTTCGGCTACAACTGTAGACAAATCTCCGCTTACTAACTCATTCGAATTTATCGGTTTCTGTCCATCCGTTGCTCTTTTTAATTTAATTCTTTCAGCTACTTTTGTAATGGGTACACCACCGTCATTAGCCCCAACAATATTGCTTAAACTTTTTACGTTGGCTTTGTGAATTGGTACCACATTGCAATACTTCACTTCTTTTGTTTCTAATTGTTTGGAATCATAATCGGCCTCTATGTATGACTCAGGAGACTTTATATAAGTATTATCTCTATTAATATGAAATATATGCTGTGATTCAGAAACAATGGCCAATTTAGTTTGAGATTCAAGAAGTTGGATTTTTAGAGATGAAATTTCTTCGCGAAGAGTGTCAACTAAATCATTTTGCTGTACGTTGGAATTGTTTTGAGGAGTTGAATAAGATGTCAGTTTTGGTTCTGGAAGTTCCTGTGGACTTTCCGATTGCTGAATAATAGTTTATATTAATACCTCGCTATGATTTCATTGATAAGGTGAATACTTACTGGTTTGTTATCAATGTCTGAAAGTTCTCCTTGTTCCAATTCACTTATTTCCAACTGACATGTAATGGAATCTTCATGAACACTTGTGCAAACTTCTATAACATGAGAAGTTGTTATAGGATACAAAGCAAATGTTTATTGTAATGAGAAATTCACCAGATGTTTCATCTTCTTCCGCTATCGCCATAACTCGCTGCTGGTGGAGCTTCCGCGTTAATTCTGCAATTACTGAGTGTAATTCAGTCAACTGTTCTTCATATCGTTGCGCTTGTTCGTCCAACTGCAATTGTAGACGTTCCTAAAACAAAAGAAAAACAATTAGGATACACGCAAGCCTAAATTATTTATTATTTATCATTCCTGTTTTTATGCAAGTATTTCTTTCAGACAAATATTCAAACGTAATTGTACGTTTCATCTCTATGTACAAATATTACATACGCATCCAATTGTGCATAGAAGTTGCGCCGGTGGAGCGTGTATAATTGATTGCTCATTTGTAAACGCGGAAGATTTGTCAAGTATTGGCGGTGGTTCTACATCCGGTCGAGATTGCATGCCAGGACAACAAAGCCACGACCGACCCCGGAGCTCCCCAACAAACGGCTCATCATAAGTGCGTTCTTCCTTGCAGATCGTATACAGCCTCCCGTAATTATTATCCTCGCTCTTAACCATGCCATTTAGGTTTAGTTCGCACTCAGCCATATGGTTAGCGTTCCCGACGAACTTGCGGTCGTATGTAAGAGAGCTTCCAGCTCGTAGAGTTTCCGGCGTGAGCACACCATCCTGCGACGAGTTCAACTGCTCTGGACTGGGCGTGCAGGAGTCCACGGGGTTGAACACATACGTCGTCAAACAGTCACCCACATTCGTTGGGGATACTTGATTTTCCGCCAGCCTGACAATTCGGTAAAGTCCAGAGCGTTGATTTAAATTTGCTTGGCAGAGGAATTAAAAGGGATTTAAAAAGATTTATATGGAAAGAAGAAAAGAAATATTCATAAAACACCTAAATTAGGCTTCTACATCAGTAAACAAAGTTAGATAGCTGTGTTCTATTTTAGTTGTGCTTAATAGGACACGTAAAATCGATATTTGGTAATATAAAGGATTAACGTTGCCCAAGGTTGCAAAAATAACAAAAATAGATTTTTAGTTATCTTCTTCTAAAAAAAATGTACAAGTTGTTTAATCAAAGCTACCAAGTTCTCTGATAAATCATGCTCTTTTCTGAACGGAAATATCCATAACGCTACTTTTATATTAAGGCAACACTAACCAAACTGAAACTATAAACAACTGTAAATAAATTCAAATGATCATGCATAACATAAAACAAAAACTGTTAAATATAATACAGAGTAAAATAATAGAACATTACTTTAATTAAGAGTGTGTGCTATCACGATAGTATTAAAGATTTTATTTTGCCGGCACTATTGCTAGGAACGAGTTGCCGCCGCGCTATTACAGTGACGCACATGGGATCATCGAGCGTCAACCTATATTAAGACAGGCGTTTCTTCTGATAATACACTTCGAATTCCCGCTTGGCATCGTTATACAACAAGTAAAGCGTATTTAAAACGAGGCAATCTATGGGAAAGCCGGGTTGTTAATGTACTTCATTGTTACGTCGTACGTTAAGACAGAGCGAGGCAACCCAGACCGTGGGTAACGAAGCACTGCGGCGCACAGACCGGTGGCGGTCACTGCTATTGCGTAACAATTCCTAGTGGGGCATCATTAGATCTATTTGCCGTGACCAACTCCCATTTTCGTGCAAGAAATAGAAATGAGAGCAACACGAAATTCAAATGGAATATAAATGAAAATAAGATTTATGTATTAAAAATAAGAAACTGGTAGCTTTTTTTAATTACACTGCATCAACTACCAAGTGAGGAATGGTGTATTCAGTAAAACCCGATTGGGTATTGCCACCCACCCATCCACAGGATTATTTAAACAATAATAATAATCAACTACCAGGGTTATTAGCAATTAGTATTGTGCGAATATGTATTGTTGAATATACCTACTCCGAGCAGGATTCGCTTCGCTGCCCATGCTGCAGTATGCGCACCTCACTGACTGACCCACGGAAGTAAAACATCAATTGGTAATTGTTGTATTATAATAATTTCAAATTTGATACAGCTGATTCCTGTTTAATTCGATACCAAATATAATGTTTGTTATTTGGTTAGTTATTAAATATCCACTTTTGGTATAAAAGAATTAAAACAACCCTAAAAGCTGGTTGGAAGATTGCTTTTTATTGGTTATTGTGATCAAATAATGCTCTGCTGATTCTGCAACATGCCTAGTTTACCTATATAAAAATAAATAAACTGCTTCGGATTTATATCAAATTACTTGCGACGATTTAACTAAAATTTGACATATCCTTATTTTGCCAAATGAAATACCTGCTATTCATATAGAATTGTAGCATAAATGTAAATTATTCTAGTCTTCTATTTACTTGATCTTACATTTTCATTGTGTACCATATATTTAAAGACTTGAATAATATTAAAAATAGTAGTTTAATCAAAATTCTTCAATTTGGGAAAAAGCACCCTTCAACCCATACAAGGAGCATCAAATATGATTTCAAACAATATCAATAAAACTTAATTTAAAAAATATATTATCATACCTTAAACTCCTCATCAGTTATCACACTCTGTCCTTTCCTTATCAATGACTTGGGAACTGGACTCATATCACGAGCACCTGAATCCCACTCCCAACTATCCAGCTTGTCTTCAATAACACTCTCACTATTAGTTGCCTTCAAGGCATCAATCTCTGGTCGCAGTGCAAGCCTCCTCTGCAAAAACTGTTCATAGGAAATTCTTCCTTGAGCATCAGCTCCCAGCTGCATCATCAATTCATCCAGAGAATCCTCCAGACTCAGTTCCCGGCAGACACTCAGCAAGTCCTGACTGAAATCACAATAACAATATTAGTTATGTATCCTATAAACCTACATCTTAATTTCCAAACCTGTCGATGTATCCATCGCCGTTTGCATCGCATGCTTGGAAGAGTTTTCGCACCCTTTCCTCGTCACAAATGGAACTTGCAGCTTCGCTGATACAATCTGTATCGGCCATAACCTCGGTTGACTTATATATTGCTACACATTTTAAGGCTTTTTAACGTGTTTAAGGAACAAGTGAAATAGGAATAATATTCACTTGATTAAATTGTATTAATTCGATGCCATAATTTGGCGTTAAAAGAATAAAAGCTCAATCCTGATGATTTGTAAACAATAAATACTAACCACACACTTGCACAATTGCCCTTCTTGTAACTTGATTCGTTGGGATGGGTTTGTTGACTGAAAGGAGCATAATGTCAGGTCGTTCGAAGTAGAAAACGTTAAAATATATGTCTGATAGATTTTCAGCAATATATTCAATATATTTTAATTCTTAGGTCATCGAAATTTTGTCTGCAATAAAGAAGAAAACAAATTCAAAATTTTATTTTCAAATTTTTAACATGTCAAAGTGCTCCGAAGGACACGCGACGCTTGAGCAGAGACACAAACATTTTGACGTCTTTGCTAAACATAGCCTTAATTTTATATCTGGCTTCAACAGCCAAAACAATAAACAACGTTAATTAAATTAGAATGACGAACGAATTTATTGATAAGTAAGAAGCTGTTTTCAATTCAATATTCTATGTTATTGATCATTCTTTGAACAGGTTTGACGTCGCCACGAATGGAAACAATACACTTCGCAATGCAGAAGGACAGGATGGCTCAAGTTTCCCACAAGCAATTGTGGAAAATACTAAAAATGAAAATCCTAGTACTGTTTCAGAGAAAGGAAAGTCTGAAAACAGTGCAAATCTAACTTTAACAAGATCAACTTTAAGTACAACCTGTTATTGGTATGATCACTATGACAACAGTAATTTTGTTTTCATCAACTCAATGGTAATGTTGTTTTACAGTGGCAAGGAAAGGAATTTGAATTTAGCAGAACTTCTCTGTGCTAATTGTAATAAATGGTTCCATGAATCTTGCATTGGCTATCAACTGGGGAAGCTGGTTCCATTCATGTATAATTATGTTTTTCAGTGTAAGAACTGTTCTAGGACTGGATTAGAGAGTTTTAAGAAAAGCCAAGCCCGTAAGTTTAAGAATACATAATTTTACTTACATGCTTTTAATATACTATTTTCAGAAATATCTCAGATGTGTGTGACTGCCATTGCAAACCTTCAACAAATAAGTGCAAAGGAAGGTGGGAATCAGTTATTCTTTAGCAAAGATAAAGAAATCATTCCATACATTGAATATCATTGGGAAGCACTTACCACCACATCCCGACGTGTTACGCAGTCATGGCACTCCACGGTGCAGAGAGCTTTGCAGAAGGAGATCCAATTGCTGTTCACTGTTGATGACAAATGTGATGGACAGAACTATGGCCTGCTTTGCACTGACTTGACACAAATTAAGCCCAACTATGAAGCCATGATCAAAGGTGGCACATTGAGAATAACTGAATCTGGAATACAACATGGTAAGTTACTGGTCATGGTAATGAAATTTGAAGCTCAAACAAGTGTATTGATAACATAGACTGAATTGTTCATTGCCTCCAGCTTGATTGTTTATGAAGTATCAAGCTAAGCATTATACAGTGTTGCTATTAATGATTCATAGAGCATTACTTGCAGTGCCAGTTGTTGGTGGGGTGAAAAATCGCAACACCAAACGCAAATTTCCTGGTGATGTGAACGTGATGGGCAAAAAAGGGCGTAACGCTGATTTAGGCTCGGTGAAATTACCTCCGCATGGATATCCTTTGGATCATCCATTTAATAAAGACGGATATAGATACTTATTAGCTGAACCTGATCCACATGCACCATATAGACAGGTATATTCATTTATTTATGGTATAAGTGAAGTTCCTGAGAATAATTTTTCATTTCAGGAGTTTGATGAAAGTGCTGATTGGGCAGGTAAACCAATTCCGGGGTGGTTGTATCGTACCATGGTGCCATCATCGGTGTTACTAGCATTGAACGACCGTGCTCCGCAACTGAAAATATCTGAGGATCGTTTATCAGTAACTGGCGAGAAAGGATATTGCTCAGTTCGTGCAACACATTGTAAATTCGACACAAACAAGCAATTCCTTCTCCTGATATGTGTGTTTAACAGGTGTTTCCAAAGGATGTTGGTATTGGGAAGCCACTATCGAGGAAATGCCGGAAGGATCAGCTACCCGTATCGGCTGGGGACAAGACTATGCCAATGTACAAGCGCCATTGGGGTATGACAAGTTCGGGTATTCGTGGAGATCACGAAAAGGCACAGTATTCCACGAACAACGCGGAAAACACTTTAGTAATGCATATGGAGAAGGTGACACTCTAGGATTCATGATTGTTCTACCAGAAGTTCAAAGCACTAGAAGGATTCCATACACATACAAAGATAGAGTAAGTTGGAAATATAAAACTAATCATAATTTATTTATTATACATTTAATTTATTAGCCACTTGTAAAGTTCCGTTCCCATCTTTATTATGAAGAAAAAGACAACGTTAGTGACTGCTTGAAGAAATTGAAGCCTCTGCAAGGCAGTAAAATTATTTTGTTCAAAAATGGACATGTGCAGGGTGTTGGTTTTATTGATATTTATGGAGGAGTGTACTATCCTACAGTGTCACTGCACAAAAGTGCCACTGTTTCCGTGAACTTTGGCCCAAACTTTAAGTTTGCACCTAACAAAGAAGAGTACAATTATAAGGGTGTAAGTAGTTAACCTTTTGTTTTTTGTCACATGCAAATCACCCTGTAAAATTGTTTCAGATGAATGAGAAGGCAGAAGAAGCAATTTGTGAACAGACTGTTGCTGATATCATGTACTTGACTGAAAATGAAGGCAGACTTCGATTGGATACTGTAGTCATGTGACAGTAGTGGCCTTTCTTAAGTTTAATTTGTTTCCTTTTCAATTAATATGATTTTACTTCATTATAAAAAAAAGTGTTTTATGTGTAGGGTTTATTAATTTTTGGTTTAAATTTCTAATGTGTACAAAGTTTAGGGGTAATTTCATTATTTACCAAAACCCCCTTTACAGTTAGGACTGGGCTCAACTACTTTATCACTATTGTGCCACTGCTCTGCAGTTTCTGCTACAATTGAGAGGGCATGAACTCCTTTTTGTAATTCTTCCTGGAGTATTCCATTTATTAATCGATGTCTCTAGAATATACATGTACTGAATGTGGTAGTAGAATTTGTGATAGCACTTACTGCAAGCCTGGATTGGTTCAAGAATTTATCTGAAACAACCACAACTTTAAAGTGGGTTTCTGATCCCTTTGGAACGTTGTGCATATAGGATTCATTGATAATTTCCAAGTGAGTTGGAGATAGTTGAGATGAGAGTTTTGCTTTCATTGATTGTTCAATTGGATTTGTCGACATTGTAGAGAAATCTGAAAATTAAATTGTGTAGAGACTTGAAGGCAGTTTTCTCTTGTAATTATTTACAATAGGGGACTGTTTTTATAAGAATTTTTGCGTTAAATCTTTGCATACTGCTTATGTTGGAACCAGTTTTTTAGGTTACTGTAATTTCGTTCGTGCTGGGGGTGCAGATGGGGTAAAGTAAAAATTGTTATTTTAGATAACAATTGATAACCAGAAGTTCGATAAATATTATCAATGGTGTTCAAGATTTCCTGCTCATATTACAAAAGATTAAACGGTCAACATCCATTGTATAGAGTTAAATATTGTGTACAAAAGTAACAGAACATTATGAAAATTCGTTTTAAACATTTTCAACATGAAATAACTGTTACTAATTCCAAAACAAATTTGCTTATGAAATAATACAAAAAAATATAACTGTTCTCATATCAACAATTTTAGCATATTATTAACATAATTTCTGTACTTTGTTTACAATTATGCCATAAAGCGCCAGTTAAATTGCTTTACACACGACCGCCACATTCTAAGTGTGACTATGCGTTAAACACAACAAGACTAGTTCAGTGGGCCAGTGTGAACTCCCAGATATCAGGCAGATTACATAGTGAAAGTCCAAGTTTATTTCCAACGTGGGAATTAATATGACGTCGTCTAAAGACAATCTCACTGCCGTGTTGTATGGAATCAATGATATTAGACTGGTATGTCAGCATTCAAAATTATTATACATTCATATACAAATTCATATACACCTTTTAGGAACAACGACCAATTCCCGCTGTTAAAGATGATGGTACAGTAGATCTAAAAAGTATCAGTTTCAATTTAATAAGTTTTTCCTATAGAGGTACTTTTGGAGATGGGTGCTGTGGGCATCTGTGGTTCAGATGTGCATTATCTTGTAAATGGAAGAATTGGTCACTTTGTGGTTGAGAAGCCAATGGTAATTGGCCATGAAGCATCTGGAACAGTTGTAGCAGCAGGAAAGGATGTGAAATACTTGCAAAGAGGTATTAACTACACTAGTGAGTAAATAGGAATAAACAAAAATTATTAATATGTCTGTTGTTATGGACAGGGGATAGGGTAGCAATTGAACCTGGTTATGGGTGTCGTAGATGCTCATATTGCAAGGAAGGCAGATATAATTTATGTTTTGATATGATTTTCTGTGCTACCCCACCGATCGATGGAAATCTGACACGATACTTCGTCCATCCAGCTGATTTCTGCTACAAGTATTCCAAAATATTATAAAATATTCATATTTCTATGAATATATTGTAATGTAATACTCTTTTGTAGGCTTCCTGAAAACGTATCAATGGAGGAAGGAGCACTACTTGAACCATTAGCAGTTGCTGTACATGGCTGCCGTCGAGGCAATGTTAGAGTAGGATCCAACGTTCTTATTCTTGGCGCGGGCCCAGTGGGATTACTTACAATGCTAACGGCAAAAGCTTATGGAGCCTCAAAAGTGGTCATCACTGATGTGGTTTCTAAAAGATTAGAAATGGCAAAACAACTTGGTGCAGACTATACTGTTCTTGCACAGAAGGGTGATACAGACGAGGAACTTATAAAGAAAGTAATTGACTGTTTTGGCGGTGAACCAGATATTTCTATGGATTGCAGCGGTGCAGATCAGTCAGTAAGGATTGCTATTAAAGCTACTAAAAGTGGAGGAACCGCATTGTTAATTGGTATGGGTGCACCTGAAATGACTCTGCCATTGTGCAACGCATTAATTAGAGAAGTGGACATTAAGGGTGTGTTTAGGTACGCAAATTGTTATCCAGTTGCTTTGGATTTAATTGCAACTGGGAAAATTAATGTTCAACCTTTGGTGACACATCACTACCGTATGGAGGAAACAGAGAAAGCATTCCAAACTGCTATGACCCCTGAAATGAATCCTATTAAAGTAATGATACACGCTGATGCTAAATGGAGTGAATCACAAATTGGAACTATGCCTACCTGCATTATGTAATGAAAGTTGGTGATATAATAAATGATTGTGCAGTTTACATTATATTGCAATGTTAACCGAAAATCACAAAGAAACCATTCTTGTATACTAGTAGAAGGAATAGCATTAGACTTTCCAAAGCAGTGTCAATACTGTGAATTTCGTATTGCAATTATATTAAAAGTCTCGGCGTCATCAAAATTTCTTAAAACTATTGAGATAAAACGATATGCTTGAATGTATGATTTATATGTAAGGTAAATCTTGCCTGATCTTTTTCTAAGACACCACAGAAATGTTTAGAGGTTTACGCAATTCTCTACATTAAAAAAAAACGGATCATGTAGGCCTGTCTAAGATAATGAGATAAAACAATTAAATCAATTAAACTACATTATTAATGAGGGGAGGTCTGGTACGATGTCGGTCTATGTTCAATGTGGATGCAGTACGTCCACAAGTCATACATCACGATGTCCTTTCGAATATGAAAATAACTATTGAGTTAATCTCAACGATTTTTATTCAAATCACTGGAAGCCTGACAAATTTACTAACTATAGACAGATAGATAGACAGATAGCCTACACCTCAATGATCGCGTACAGAAGAAAAGATATCCAAACAAGAAAGCAACGCTAACAATAGAGAGCGTACATAAAAGTGTTTCAAACTCTAACGGTATCAGAAAAAACAACAAGTCGAAAACGTTCTATTCATAATTAAAAGCAAGTGTCAAAGTATGTTTAATACTTTATTGTTATCAGACACTTAATATTGTATTTGTTGTTCAATTTATAAATAATGCATTGTTTTATGTAGTTAATTTGTTCCATTTATGTCTAAACACATTACGAGGCATAACAAATAACAATTAGATATTTTCTTAATTCTGATTGCGGTCGGCAACTTTTTACAAACGGCGGGCCATTTAAAAATAAAGAACAAAAATTATACAGTTTATAAAAGGAATTAAAATGCCTTGTTATGTTCAGCAATTCATTTCGAAATATGTAAGAATGTTTTAAGCAATGTTGAACTGTGTTTCCTAAATTTTGATGTGCTCCTAATGATTTTGGCTAATCAATTTTAATTTATTTGAATTGTGATTCAAATTGATCATATTCACTTTTGTGTTTTGTGCTGTAGTGGCGATCCAAATTGAGTTTTTTTGAATACGTATGTTAGATATGGTTCAGCAAGGTAGACCACTAGTCTTGCCATGAGTTAAAAGAACTCCTGTCTCTATGGATATGGCGAGATGGCTATGGGAGTGTTACCATGGCAACGGGATAACTTCAGATTGTGAAGCAACTCGCGTTGCCATGAGCTCCTAATATGGATGAGATGGCTTCGGATGTTGCCATGACAACAGATGTGTGTTTTACCTACGGATGTGTAGTTATGACTACAGTTGTTTTATTAATGGAATTGAGCGAGTGTTCACGTTAATGACAATAGTTGTGTTCGGGATTAGAGCTCGGGGGCGGCAGGGTGGTTTATATGAGCTTCTGGTAGTAATCATTTACCGCAATTCTAACACGTATATAAATTCCTTGCAATTCAAGTATATGGCTTTATTGAAATTACTAATAAAAAGTAATTAAAAGCCCACTTTTTATTAAATTTGCGATATTCTTCATTAAGTATTTTTTCTTTAGTAATTTACACATTTTTCCACCAACAAAATATGAATTATTTTATCAATAATCTAAAAATAATATGCATTTCTGATTACCTATTGTAGTGGTTGTTGTCAATATGGAATACGTAAATAACTAACTACTTTTGCAGTTCTAAAGACCTAGGACAGAGAGACCTTCGCGAGCCTGTACGAATAACTTAGGTACACAAATTATACAAGGTCTCTGAATTAATGGATTACGCGATGCGTTTACACGTACTGCACAAGTTAAGTAAAGTCTAATGAAAAGTTGATTTTACTACTGTACCCCCTTCTATTGCTTTGCTAAGACAAAAGATTGACAATTTATTAAACTAATACGCCGGACATATGAAAATAATATTCTTCGACAAGATAAACTGAACATAGCACTAAATTATTCTTTCAATGTTGATTAATAGAACAATAGACTCTTGTGCTCCAAGATGCAGCGCAAGAAATGAATCAACAAAAGAAATAAAAACAAAAGGAACAATAATTTGTAACCTAACCCGCACATTTTTGTCGCCAGTCACGGCACGCTCTAAGTTTGTTGATTTTTCCTACATTATTATATTGGTGCTTTAGCGGGCGGTAGAAAAAATTATTGCAGACTTCGATACAGTTTACACTATGCAAACGCTACATTATATAGTGTATTAAACGTCGTTTTTCAAGAAAATTTAAAGCAGAATATCAGTTTGTTGAAAATAATTTGTTATTTTTTGAGCGTACTACAACCATGCCGGACTTTTATTCATACCCATACCTACACCGTACTCGACTTCCCCTCACTAACGCTGAGTTGGATTTTTTTTTGTTGAGGGGAGGATACAGACCTTTCTCTCAAGAGGGTTAAATGTGAGGAAAAGTAAATAGTTATTACTTGTAGACATTAAAAGTAACATTACACAAAAAACTAAACACATTGCCAAACCCTACAAAAATTAATGCCTAGCTTTATATATTAACCCCATT
>JAODIE010021986.1:0-26362 GCA_027575565.1 Diploeciton nevermanni
ATTATTTAGAAATAGGTGATAATAGTGATGTAGGTTATATTCTTGATGTTAATATTAAATATCCGCATGAGTTACATAATAAGCACCACGAATTACTGTTTTTGTGTAAAAATAAAACGCCACCAATGTGTAAACAGCGGAAATTATTAAACACATTAGAAAATATACAAAATTATATATTACACTAAACTTAAGATGGCTGTAAAGAATGGTTTAGTAGTAGTAAATATTAATCGTGTACTAAAATTCAAACAATCTTAATGGCTGAAGTGTTATATCGATATGAATACAAAATTACAACAACAAGCTACAAACCAGTTCGAGAAAAAATTTTATAAGTTATTAAATATGGCAATTTTTGGTAAAACGTTTGAAAATATTTGTAAACATATCAATCTTAAACTAGTTTATGGTTACAATAATATTAAAAATAAGCAGGGTGCAGCTACACTAATTGCTAAACCTAATTATAAGAATAATACCATATTTAACGAAAACATGGTTGTTATTCAATTGAATCCTACAAAGATTCAACTGAACAAACCAATCTTAATTGGGTTTAGCATTCTTGAGATTTCAAAAATTTTAATGTATAATTTTTATTATGATTTTATTAAGAATCATTATCCAAATAAGTCATCTAGATTATTATATATTGATACAGTTTACCAATTTATTTTACTGGTGAGAAAAATCCATACGACCTCATGTCACAACACCCATCATACTTTGATACTTCAAACTTTGCATCAAATAATGTTCGCAAAATTCAACTACAAAATAAAGCGCAATTGGGTCTATTTAAAGATAAATATGGTGGACTAACAATGAGTCAATTTGTTGGTTTTATGTCTAAAAGCTATTCACACCTTCTAGGTGGAGGTGATGAAATTATTAGAAATAAAGGCATAAAGAAACCCCTTTTTAGAGAATGAAATCGACATCAACATTATCTAGAATGCCTATTTAAACATGGCATGAAAACTATAACGCAGCACCTAATTAGATCTGAAAAACATCAAATTTATACGGTGACGCAGAGAAAAGAAATGTTTATCGTTCCTGGAAAATAAACGATGCATCAGTGATGATGGGGTAAACAGTTATGCGTGGGGTCACTATTCACTTATTTAATACAATTGTTTATTAGGAATATGTATGTGATCAAGATAAAATTCTAATTTTATTGTTAATAAAGTATTGATATTATTATTATGAATTGTTTATTTATAAATAATGAGTCCTGCAACCTTACTCCCGAATGCCCGCATTCCGCAAACTTGCGTGCATAATTCTAAAGTATTGATATTAATTCAAATTCCTGCATTCAAAACTCCCGCTTGCTCCAATCTTTCAAATTCCCGACCTGTAGCGCTATCGCGACACAAAGAAGAAATCCCGCTCACCAATAATATCCGTAACGCCATCTACCGACAACGAAAAAATCTCGCCACCGATAGGTGGCGCTGCACTCGGGAGGCCGGTACGTGGATCTTGAATCGGCGCTTTATATCTACTCATGTTTTTCATAACGCAAATAAAATTTACCAAATTCCATTACGAGGATCGTTGAAAATTATGGATTGTCGTACAAACGCTAAAAATTATATTATTCTTTTAGCTTTCAAACAATATTCTGATGTAGAGACTTTAAAAAATGTAGAATTAAATTTTAATGATCAGATAGCGTTTTTGACTCAAAAGGCAGATGAATATGTTTATATCAAGTTCATAATTGAATATCAATATGAAAAGAAAACAAATGAAGGATGGTAAAAAATAATATGGGATACTAGGTAGAAAATGAGGTATCTACCAAAAAAGTGCCATGTATTTTTTATGGACTTCCGGTTGGTGCTTTCTACGGCAGTGATTGGTGGAATGTGGTCACGTGATGTGAGTGGAAGAGTGTGTTTTGAAATTACGTAACTAGAAGGCGTTGCATGTCGGTAAAAGTTTCCTGTTCTGTGTGTGTGACGAGAACGCACGAAGGCATGCGATGACGTCAGTGGAGAAAACAGCTGTCAAAGTCAAAGTCAAATGTTGTATGTCAGTTGTCAGATGTCAGGTATCGGAACGTTCCTTCGGGTGTTGAACAGTCGACGACGACGAGAATGCACGATTGCAACCGATGTTGGGTAATGTTTCAAATGTACGTTAAAAGCAGGCGTTGCATGTTGGTAGAAATTTCCTGTATTGTGTGTGTGTGACGAGAACGCACGAAAGCATGCGATATCGTTTGTGGAGAGAGCAGCTGTCAAGGTCAAAGTCAAATGTTGTATGTCAGTTGTCAGATGATGTCAGGCATTGGGACGTTTGTTCGGGTGTTGAACAGTCGACGATGACAAGAATGCACGACTGCACTCAATGTCGTTGTGTCGCGGAATTTAAAATTAGTTATGTTAAATTTTACATTTGGTCGTTTCTGTCGGATTTTTTAATCGTTAAGTTGGTTGCATACAATAATAAGTATATCTTTCTATTTTAAATCTTTGTTTATGTTGGATTTTCAATCATCATCGGGTGTTCTTGGTTGCATATTTGGTGAGAAATCAAAAGTTATCGTTATCAGTCAAGTTTTGAATTTGAAAAACAATGAATTTGCTGTTCAATTTTCGAGTCATATTTCCCCATTAAAAGTTAGTGGGATACAGAGTACCATGCAATTTGTTAAAAATTATTTATAGTCAGTAGTTCAAATTCAAACATCAACAGAAGTATGTGTTTTTAGCAACTGTTGCGTGTTTTAATAACTGTGAAAATTTTATAAATTAAGAATGAATTAATCTATAGATGAATATCCAACAATCAACATTCCAAACTTAGATGATTCTAAAAGAATTTTATTATTTGTATTAATACTAGTATAACACTTCAAAATGCAATGATGCAAAAGGAACAGAATTTATTCCATGATTTACCTGAACTTGAAAAGGGGTATAAGGAAGAAGAAGAAGAAGATAAAAAAGAAAGTGGTAAAAGTGGTAACGAAAATAGTGATGGAATTAAAGAAAATGAACCGGTGGGAGAAGAAGACAAGGAGAAAGAAGAGGAATACGTAAAACAAGAAGTTTTAGTAAAACATCAAAACAGTTGTAATAGTTCTAAAACAGTTGTGTTGCTGATGGAACGATGTTTTTACATCAACTAAAAAATTCTACTAAGCATTGGATTAAACACAAATGACGAGTTTCATAAAATAATCAAAATCACCTCAAATAAAACATCAATTCTTCTGCAGGATAATAAATGGGATAAGTTACAACAATGGATGTCAACAGTGAATTTATTCCTAAAGTCATCAAATAAAGAAGTAAAACAATCGTCAATGCATTGTTCAATCTGTGATACGAAAGTGAAATTTCAAAAATTTTTACTGCTATCAAACACCACAAACTTACGTTTAAGTGGTAAAAAAATACAAAACGTAAATTTGGAAAACTTAAATAGTTCCATATGTTTGAATGTTAACGATTTTTTTGCGTTATTAAAAATATTCAAACTTGTTTCTTCAATTATGTCATCGAATAAGAAATTGCAGTTTGTAGAATTTTATACTAATCTGTTAAAAAAAATTGGTAGGTCATATGAAAAAGATTTATCATTAACAAAAAATTTTGATTTACTTTTAGGAACGTTTGAAAGAAATAATGAATACCTTTTAGAAAACATTATTTGTTTCCGTGAATTGCTGTATTGTTTTGAAAATAGTGTTGTTGAGGATTGTAAGAAATACTATGATCTAGACAAATGTCAGATTGGTGGAAAAAGAATAAAACTAAGTTGAATTATAAGCACATATTTTCTTTATTTTAATAAAAATACATTACAACTTACTAATTAAATGAAATTATTTTACTAATTGCATTTGTTATTTTTTCTAACATATTCCGATCAAAACATTCAATATTAAACATGGATAAATCAACTTTTTCTGATTTTTCAATTGCATTCGTAAATTCATTATATTCAATAGAATTATCATCATGTAAAAAAAATATAATTTACCATTAGTGTAACGGAATACACCCTGAAATGACCCAGGTAAACTGGGAAAATCCGTTGATGTAAAACCAAATTTTATTTCCCCAAAATCATATTCTCGGATTTTGCAATACATATTATTCGTGTAAAAAAAGCAAAGACCGGCCTGTATTTGTATTAACAGCGCTAAGTAATTGCATGAATTTTCTTAAATGTAAATCATCGAAAGAAAATTTCAAATCACTTGAAAACTGTTAAATTAAACCAATAATGAATACATTTTTAGTACCATTAAAGTTCATGTGAATTGCATAAATATGAGTAAAATTCTTTGATAGATTTAGAAACCAATCGGTAATTAAAGCTGGTGGTTCATATTCAATCTCAGTCAGTTTTCTAGCCCAAAACCATTTTTCATGATTTATGTACAATCTATCCTCAACAATTAAAAATAATGTAAGATTTTTTAATTCACATAGGTTTGGTAATATGTTTAAAATCTGAGGTAAACTGTTTTCTAACGCTTGAAATGGTGGTTGAATTAATGATGTTGATACAGTTCAAAACGTTGAAGATAGTGAAGTAGAAGGAGGAGAGGACCGAGGTGTTGGTTGAAGATTGGGCGCTTTTGAAATAGGTTTAATTCCATAAAGACGTTGCATGGCAAGTCGGTCATCCGCACTCAATTCAAAGATAGTCATATTTTCATTTAAATAATTTGAGAAATATGGAAACATGTTTGCTTCTTTATGCTGAAATATATTCTGAATACCAATTACATCACCGATTGCATGCACCAATACTTTTAGAAAACCTGGTATTGTCAAATTTCGCATATGGTATGTAAGCGAATAATCCTAGTTCTCGTCGGAATCCACGTATATTTCCTTCACACTGAAATCATTTTCCATTTGTGGTTTAAATGCATGAGCTAAAACAACACCTTCTCCGTCAAGCGCATTGGAACAGTGTTTTTTGTGAATCCATAATCCTTTTAAATGAGGCATTTAGATAGTCTGCCTTGATCAGTTTAAAGATTAATTGGTTTCCGTTTGGATTTTCTTAAAATCTTCGTGAACGCTCTACTTACACTTATTGCTGATTTATTTTACAGTGCAATCGTCCATACAAATTTTGAAAAACAATCAATAACAACGAATACATAATTGAAACTCTTATTTATTCTAAAAAATGGTGTAAATTCTGCCAAATCTGCTTGCCATAAATCATCAATTTCTTTGATAATTACACGTCGCCTAGGATAATTAACTTGAGCGGGTTTATGCAACTCTTTAACGATTCCTTCTTTTTCCAATTTTATCCTTGTTGTTTTCAGAATAGTTAATAACTGATTTTTGATTCTAGTGAATGGATTGAACCGTTGTCAAGGTGTGTTATTGATTATAGTCTGGGTGGTGATCGACGTGGTTCCAGGTAATTAGTTGCTAAAATATTGTATTGAAGGTTTAATGTTTCTTCGATAAATAAAATTTTTTCATGAATCCTAGCATTGAATGAATTCATGTGGACTTTAAAATTCCTTAATTGAAGATCCATAAGTCTTAAAAGTTTTTTCTGGTCTCGTAATTGTAGGTTGAGTTGTGCGAAAATATCTTCATTGGATTTTTTCAAAGTTGTCCATATATTTGACATATCTGTCTTAAACTGCTGAAAATGTTTATTAACATTTCCCTTGGTAGCCACATCATCAGAATCAACTGCTATGCCAACATTCTTAATTTGCTTTCCGTTTACATCCAGGTTTCCATTTTTATTGATGGAATATCCAATCGTTAACGGTAACTGTTTTCTTTCCGAACTACCGTAACGCGATGAGTACCTACCAATCTTGTCAATTGGCATTGCAGGTACAATACCTGAGACATACTGAAATCAAAGTTGATTAATCCAACATTTATATAATAATTTTAGCTTCACGAAGTTCTTCATCAATGGCTGTTATCTCATTCAAATGTAGATTATTTCCAGCGGTAGTTGATGCATGTAATAGACTTAAACGTTCGATGATTCATTAATATCATTATAATAAACATATTGAAACGGTTTATTGTTCAAAATCAGCATGTTCTTTGAACCAGATCCTAGAGTAGAGTATTTTGATGATTTCGGTGTTGATTAAGAAGTTTGTGACAGAGTGCTATAGATTCCACTTAATATTGGGATAATAATTTTTCGATGCTCAAATGTATATACACCCTGAATTTGTGCATTTGCTTTATAATCTCTTTACACTGCATTTGTTAATGATAAGATTTTTGCATATATTTTAAAATCATCACTTGTATAGTTTTGCCACCATTAATTTTTAATTAATTTTGAAATTTCTTCCTTCAATGACTACTAGAGAATTTCCAATTGCTAACTTATTACCTGATACGTAACGGATTCCCGTTCTAATATCAAATATTTTCTCAACATCTCGCTGCAATGCATGTATGATGCGTTGAATATCTGGATCAATTTTAATCGATTTTTTATATCCGATTATGTTTTTATCTTTCATTTTTGATTACGTTTTCCTCAAAATTTTCAAGATCAGATTCTAGTTCATATATTTCCTTTTTTGTTTTATCAAATAACAGCAAAGGTGGAAAGTTATCTGAATTAATTGTCTCTTTCTTAACCGGTTTCACAATTGTACTTCTAATATTTTTATTCTGTTCTAATATTTTTATTAAAGGTTTATTAATGGGTTTGTACTGCCTTGCAAAGAGTTTGCCAGATTCATTTTGATCCATCTTCAATGCTAAAACTTTTCTACAAATGGTTTTCCGTACATTGATTAACTGTTTCTTTATTTTATTATTATTTTTTCTTTGTGTAATACGCTCCATTTTTCTTTCAATTAATTAAGAAGGATCAATGTTATCTTTTTCTTACCTCTCTTACATTTTTCTAATCCCTTTCTAACCTCTCTCACCTCTCTTTTATCACTTCTATCTACGCAAGCACACTCCCTATTTTCATCTTTTCTCTTGAATTACTGAAGTTTTACTTTCTGAAGTAATTTTAAAGTTTAAATGGTGATAAAATAATCAAAACCGAACCTATAACGACCTTGATCGAAACCTTTATCAATTGTTAAAAACCCATTATATTCTTTCCAACAGTAACAACACATGCGTTTGAAGTCATTAAATGTTATATCACTGCTCACATGATCTTCCTAAATATGTTCTAGATTCATATCAACTTGTCTGCAAAAAATTAAAAGGTACGCATTATCTCTTATTAGATGTTTGGGAATACGGGTATAACTCTGACATAAGTAGAATGAATCTATATCGTTATACCTACCCATACTGAAAAATTCACGAATTTTTTCTTGTTCATGGCAGGCAACATCGTCAAATATAAATATTGAATTTGACTTCGCTTGAGACGGGTGAAGAATTTCCGTGTTTTTCGTAAACGGAAAATGATATCCATAATACCGTTTAAAATCTTTTCTAGAAACACATATTTGGGTTGATTCAATGATATTGAGTAAATATGGACATTTTCAAACCGCAATCTATTTGCACTTCACAAACGTTTGATTTACCACAATTTGACGGTCAACATTTGATACAACGGATGGATTGTGGAATAAGTTGCCTATGTTCTTTTGATGTATTTTTCTGGCCAGCGCACAAATCATCAATATTAATAATCGGTAAGTTTTGAAATCTTTATTGCACAATAATTTTATCTTATAAATGCATGCTTTTATATACTATTGCTCAGTGTAATTTTAGTTATGTACGAGGAAGGTCTTGTTAATAGTGCAATAAACAAACTACCAATTGAAATTCATTTACCAGGTTACAATTATTGTGGACCGGGAACATAGTTGTCAAAACGTTTGGAACGAAAAGATAAATGTATAAATATCTTGGACAAAGCGTGTAAAAAGCATGATATCGCATATTCCAAGAACAAAGATTTGGTGATAGGCATTTAGCTGATAAGAAGTTGGAAGAAACTGCAAGAAAACGTTTACGTTCAAGCACTGTTAGATTGGGAAAACAAGCATCGGCTTTAACAGTTGCAGGAATTATGAAATTAAAACGTAAAATGAGTATAGTACATAAGAAAAGAGCTATTCGAACAATGAAGACTAAGAAGAAAGGGATGGGAGAAAAGGAATATAAAAAAATAAAAAGGCAGTGAAGAAACAAGTGAAGAAAAGAGTAAAGAAAGGGGGAAAAGGCAAAAAACTTCTTCGGTTTTCACACCGGGCAGTACATCTTAAAGTAAAAGATACTGAAGAAGGCAACATGCCGAAAACGTTTTACCAATCAATTTTAAGTAAGTGTTATAGTGCAAATTTTCAACAATATAAAGTAAAAGAATCAATTGTACAATTTCCTAAAGACAGCAATTACAATACAATATTGAAAAAAAGTGCACAAATTTCTTTGACTGCTGCAAGAAAAGTTGTTCAAGATGTTGGAAGTAAATCAATGATTAGAAAACCGAGAGTTATCCCACTGCCCAAAAGCGATTGAATCCTGCCACTTTTACCAATATTCGCAGGTTTAAGTGTTATTGGCTCTTTAATTGGCGCTACTGCGGGAATTGCAAAAACTGTTAATGATTCTAAAAATGCTAAGAAACAATTGGAAGAAGCAAATCGCCATAACAAAGCGATGGACTCTGTAGCCATTCAAAATGGGAATAAACTCTTTTAAAAATTACACAGAAAAAGCTTGGCTCTTTTTTTATGGCAACGACGCGGTCATTGACTTCACTACCGCATCGACCTTTAGCAAATATTGATTTAAATAAGTATACATCCAAAATCCCCCATTTCCGAGGAATTTTTATGCGAGATTTTTTACCAAAAACTCCTTTTCAAAATGAAGCTGCTATTATTTACTTAGATAATAATGCAGGACCTGGCACACACTGGGTTGCATTTCAGAAGAATGGAAGGCAAGTTGTATATTTTGATGGTTATGGGAATCTTCAACCTTCGAAGGAAGTCATCAAATATTTTCAGGCAAATAATTTATTTTATAACCATGACAATTACCAAAGATCCAATCGGTATAATTGTGGTTACTTAACATTTAAATTCCTATTCAATAAATTAAACTAATTAAACTGATATATGTGCTTTATTTAATTTTTCCGTCTTTACAGTTCATTCTACATTGAAAACAATTAATTTTATTTGGAGGCGGTCCATCAATTTGCGTTCGTGCTGTAAGTAAGTTGTAATGTTCATGGCATAGAAGAAAGTTGGCAATACATTCCCGTTTACGATATGAGTCCGGTAGCCACTTCCAAATTTGCTCCACCTCGAGAAAAGTGGCATGCATCTTCAAATGTGTAGTAAATAATTATTCAAGATAAAAACGGCTTAATTCTTGTTGTTGCAAACCCCAAAAAAACTCCTAAGCGCATTGTTCACACACTTCATTGTAAATATAGGAATGATGGGTACTCTCATGATGACAGCTTCTAGGTATGAAAGGAAACATCTTTTCAATATAAAATAATAATAATGGTTTCTTTGCTTATATATAGGAGATTCCACCTTTTCTTTCTTCCTCTTATATAGTGTCACCCGTTTTGTATTTCCAATAGTCATGTCTTTGACAGTGTCATTAACGGGTGGTACGAGTGTTTTAAGTCAAGATTTTTATCCGCCTATAGAATTAGATCCTAAACTTAGTTCTAGCATCGGTCTTGCAAGTTTTCACACATTTAATGCAATACCAAACAGAGAAAAAAATATTAACGATAAATTTCACTACAGTTTATCAAGTGAGGTTGCAACTAGTTGGGTTATTACAATTTCTGAAGGCACCTATGAAATTTCCGATCTAGCCAACTATTTGTATGAAAAAGTAAAAACTAAGGTTTCCGCTAATGTACCGCGTGAGGAAGTATTAGTTTTGCAACCAAATATTAACACTTTAAAAACAGAAATTTTTAGCAACTATTTTAATATTTACTTTAATAAGAAACATTTGTTCTCCAAATTACTAGGATTTAATAGCAATAGTGTGTTATCGGCTGGTATAAAGCATTCATCACATCGTGAAGTGGACATTATCAAAGTAACTAGTGTATCAATTAAATGTAATATTATTTAAGGTTTATATCGAAATAATACTTTATCACACGTATTGTACGATTTTGCGCCGGACGTTGATCCGGGCGTTGCCATCAACAAAGAACCGCAAAGCATTTTGTATTTGCCAATTACAAGTAAACGTTTCATTGATAACATTACGGTTCAAATTTTAGATCAAAACGGTAAATTGGTTAACTTACGCAGCAAAAGACCAATTGTAAAGCTTGAATTAAAACCAAATGGGTTTAAAATTTCAAAGAGATGATGGCGAGACTGATCGCGGTAGCACCTGTAAAAATAAACTGGATTCATATTGGTATAAATTAAATAGACAGATCAAGTCCAAACTAGTCAGCAACCGTACGTGCAAAGAGCACTTCCTTCTAATATACAGTAATTAAAAGATCTCGGTAATCAATTACAAAAATAGGTACAATGGACAGTTCCATTGATATTTTCGAACCAGTGTTATTTGATGACGTCATTACCAAGTATGAATATCACACTTATCAACCGCAAAGCAATAATTTCCTGAATAATGATGAAATACGCATTTTAATCAATCAACAAGATTTATTAACTTATCCGTGTGAAAGTTACATTTGCATCACCGGCTTAGTGAAAGGGCTGGATGCAAAACAAGAAAATGTATACCCTACAATTAAATTCAATGGATTTAGTTTTCTGTTTGATGAAGTGCGTTACAAAATTAATGGTGTCAAAATTGATAAAATACGTGACGTTGGAATTGTTAGTACAATTAAAAGATTTCTTTTATTTCCCAACAATGATGGTTCGCTTGATTTCATCGGTTGGAATGGGACTAAACATTTATCCAAATATTCAAAAAATGGGAATTTTGTAATGCAGATTCCATTAATCTTTTGGCTTGGTTTTGCAGCGGATTATCGTAAATTGATAATAAGTGCCAAACAAGAATTTGTGTTTATGTGATCAAAAATAAATGTTGATGCTTATAAAGACGCTTTAACATGTACTTTAAGTCTAGAATTTGTAGAATGGCATATGCCCCATGTACATATTAATAAAAAGTTTTATTTAAAACTAATAAATCAATTAAAAAATGATCGTAGTATTATGCTTCCATTTAGACGTTGGGAATTACATGAATTACCGTCTCTTCGTAATATTGACAAAGATGTTTGGTCAGTAAAAACATTCACAAATTTGGAGAGACCAAGATTTGTAATTTTGGCATTTTATTCAAACAAACAAGGGAAAAGTAATACTACAGCAAGTTCATTTGACAATTGTGATATTCGCAATATTAAATTTTTTATAAATTCTGAATTGTATCTTTACAATAATTTGAATTCAAACTTTCCTCAAGATTATGTGATTGCATATCAAATGCATAAAAATTTTAAAAACAGTTTTTCAGGTAGTAAAAAGAATCCAATTATTTCAGCAATAAACTTTTTATCAAACATTTTATTTGTATTTGAAGTATCCAAACAACATAAATCGATAAAAGCCTCTACTGTTGATCTAAAAATTGAATTAAAACCTCGTAAACCTTTTCCCACAAACACACGAACATACTGCTTGGTAATTTTGAATTCTCTCTTCGAATATAATACGCTTACAGGAATCGTTCAGAAAATTATTTTCTAGTCTGTTTTCTGAAGCCGTTCTGCATAACACGTGTGACATTGTAAATATGAAACAAGTACTGTGTATTGGCATTCAAGGAATTTTATCACCAAAATTTACACCTAAGAAAATTGCATTAACGAACAATGGAGTAAAAATTAAATTATTTTTGTTTAAATCACCAATCAGTTTCAATGACTTAAGCTGTTTTCACCAAAGACAAATATTGTGGATAATTAAAAACCACCATTGTATCAAGTACAACAATGGACATTACAATTTGAATCACTTTAGTAAAATTGCTAAAGAGTTTCCATCACATATTGTAATAGTAAAAGGATATCAAAAACATGAATTTAAAAAAAAATTATTACTTCAATGTTATTAATTTAGAGGGGATGAAAGATGTAAATGATGAAGTGAAATTTAAAAAAAAACTTTATTTTAATTGTAATAATCATGAAATATTATATGCTATATGAGCAATTGACATTGTTAATAAACTTTTTAAATTCAGTAAAATAAATAGTATTAATTAGTATTAGAAAGCATTTTAAATAATGCTTGTCGTAAGCATAAATTTCACCAGTTATCTTTATGCCGAATAAAACTGCATAAAGCAGATGTTTTAATTTTATAAAATATTTCTTTCCTTGTCTGCATTTGTGATGGTGGTATATACAGCCTCAGAATATTTGCGCATTGTTTGCAGAATTTTAACAAATTTTGTGAATTCTTAATGTACTCAAATTCTACTTCAATTCAGCGATCTTCGATTAACCATTCCCATTTGTTATTCCAAAAAATATTATAAAAATCATCGTCTTTCTTAATAAATTCCTTAAATTTTGTGTCTAGGCATGAATGAGCTTCAAATACAAAAGGAGTAATATGTAATTTCTATTTAATTTAATTAATTTAATGCATCTTCCCTTGGTACCAATCGTTGAATGAATTAAAATCAATATCATCAACATGATACCATATTATCTCCCACTCTTGTTTTGCAATTGCTCGAACTAAAGAAAGTATCACGGGTTTTGGTAACATTTTGATAAATTGTAAAACACATTGTTTATGTTCAACAATAAATTTACTCAAAACTTCCCTTGCTAATACACTTAAGGACCTTGTAATTTAGGAAATCATTTTATTTAACCTTTTATTTTAAAGTATTGTTGAGTGTGGTCATGAAGTGTTTAAGATTCATATTGTTGAAAATTTGCACTATAACACTTACTTAAAATTGATTGGTATCTGAAAAAGGCAACATGACGAAAACGTTTTACCTATTAATTTTAAGTAAGTGTTATAGTGCAAATCTTTTATTTTAATTAGCACACTGATTAAATCAGAATGATGGAAATTCAGGTTTACCTATCTTATTACATGTTAATCGAAAGTGTTTTTTTCATTCATTGGTATAGTAATTAAGTTAATTGGACGTTAGAATTTAACCCAATACATAATTAAGGAAATCGCGGTTCAATTTATGATTAAGGAAATCGTGGTTTACCAATTACATGAAACATAGTTACTTGAAAGTCTTTTGCATTCCACTCAGCCCCACTGCGCTTATAAAACACTTATCAACCCAATTTTAATCAGTTTACTGTAAAACGTTTCAACAAGCAGTTATGAGTTTGCTAAAAGATTTTAAAGAGTGCGGAGCGAGATCTCAATTATTACCAACCGTGAAGATTGAAGATCTCTAACGTGGTAACAAGTATGTAATCACTTTTTGCAAATGGGTGAGCACCAATTTTGGAAAAAAAATTGTTTTGGAGTTGGATGACACTTAACAGACTTTTCTATTGAAAAGATTTGTAAAAAAACTTAAGAAGGTAAGCGAGAAAGAACTCAATAAGGAGTTGAAATCAAAATTTTGCTTTATATTTGCTGGAATGGACTTAATGGGAAATCAATATTGTGCAAAAATTGATTTTGTACCAATCCAATTAAATAAATTGCATATAAATATAGAGAAAAAAAAGAGGAGGTGGAGGAAGGGGCTGAAGTTGGGGAAGAAAATTAAATTACAAGATGTATGACACGCTCTTTTCTAATTTTATAAACCGTTTTAACGCTTGCTCAAATTGAGCAGATTATCCAGAAACCCTTAAACGTAATAATTTACACGATAAACACATAAATAATTACAAACGAAACATTTAATAGGAACATTAAGAAAAATTGAAGCTGTACTGGTAAAATTAAATTTCTACAATAACGAAATCCACGCAAAATTGAGGCAATTAACCTTCAACCAAAATGAACAACGTTTTCGACAATCAAGAACTATTCATCGAGGAGGCTACATTCATCATCTAAGCAAACAAGTATTAAGATGGCAAATAGTAAGTATCATTTCTAAATTTTTAAACCTAATTTAAATTGTACAATATTTCAATATGTTTTTAGTTGGATCTTGCTTATCAAGGTAGAATTGAGACTGGAATAATTCATAATTTTAAAAACATCATTCATCCAATTGATTTCCTCAATGAATGTCAAATTGTGGTTATTCGGAAATGGAAGGCGGTGTTGAAGAAAATTGTATCTTTTAAATGCAACATTATTTTCACCGGTCAATACATCTAACCAGTCAGCAAAGTGGAGGAATTTAACCATTTCAACACTTCAAATATTATCCTATATTATTTATATTATCCTATATTATATTATCAATTCTACACAGCTTGTTCAATGTTTCCACACTTTAATCTAGGAGGTAATATCTAAATTAGATGATTTTAGTAAACGAGGTAGCGGTTGGGCTTTAAAACGCATTTGTAATTTAACAATATCAAATAATAAGTATGAACCATTAAATAGCGGTGGAATCACATACATCCCGGTTTTTCAGTTTATTGTGCAAAGAATAATGCAGTACTAAATATTAAAAATTCAGACACTCGCTGCTTTGCATGGTGTATAATTGCACATTTTTTTCCGGCTAAATATAATGCTTTGAACGTAATGTCATACCATCAAAACATTCATCAATATCCAAATTTTACAAATATAAAATTTCCAATTAAACTTTGCAACATTGGTAAATTTGAAAAACAAAACTCTAGTATTTCTGTAAATGTGTTTGGATTTGACGATGATTCAAATACTGTATTTCCTCTTCACAACACCAAAGAGGAGAAAGAAAATCATGTTAATTCACTTTTCCTAAAGAAACGGTACAATTGTTCTATTGGACATTATTATTTAATTTTATCAATGTCACGTTTATGTCGAGCTCGAGCAACCAAGCATAAGGATTCAATTTTTATATGTAATATGTGTTTGTGTAAATTTACATCAGCGTCATTGCTGGAAAATTATAAATTGGATTGAATTACTCAAAAAGCTTGTCAAATTGAATTACCAACTGACAATACTTTTCTCTCTTTTACTAAATTTTCTGCATTAATTCCAACACCTTTTGTGATTTACGGTGACTTTTCAACGAGAACGTAACTATACCATTAAATCAGAATACAGGCATTCAAAATGTTGGCAAACATGTACCGTATAGTGCAGCTTTTTACTTAGTTTGTGAGTACAATTTCAGTTTAAATAAATTTAAATTATATCGTGGTAAAAATTCTGCAAAATAGTGAATGAAATTATTAAATTGAGTGAGAAGCTTGAATCATATTTTCTTAAAATTAATCCACTTCAAATTACTGAATAAATTACCTGATAAATTAGCCAAATTCAATGAGTAAACCGAATGTTCGTTATGTTTACATCAGTTTACTGATTACAATCTTAAAGTAAAACATCATCACTTCACCGGTCAGTTTATTTCGGCTTTATGCAATAATTGTAATTTACAAATTAAAAAACTCAAAATTTTACCGATTTTGTTTCACAATTTTAGCGGTTACGATGCACATTTGCTCATTGATGAATTAACCGTTTGTAATTCAGATGACATTCACGTAATTCCTCAAACAATATATATCAGTTTCAAAGAAGGTTGGTAAATTAACATGGAGATTTTTAGATTCGTTTCCTTTCCTCTCAAGTTTTTTAAGCAAATTAGGTGAAGCCATGAAACAGAAAGAATTTTATTCTATTCGCAAATTTTTTCCTAATAAAAAACAACAATGTCTACTAATGCGCAAGGGTGTATACCCATACGATTTTACTAAAAAAATTTAACGATTTAAAGGTACAAAAATTACCACCGAAACATTTGTTTTTTAGTTTGTTGAATAATGAACATATTAGTGATGAAGACTATAAACATGCTAAAAAAGTTTGGGAAGAATTTAAAATTAATGATCTGGGTAAATATTTTGATTTGTATTTAAAAACCGATGTTCTTCTCCACGCAGATATTTTTGAAAGATATAGAAAATTCTGTATGCATTATTATAAATTAGATCTAACTGCGTTTTACACTTTATCCGGATTGTCATGAGAAGCAGCTATGAAAATGACTCGTGTTAAACTACAACTTTTTTTGGACATTTATATGATTCCATTTTTGGAAAAAGGTATTTGCGGTGGTGTATGTCAAAGTGTTCACCGTTATGCAAAAGCTAATAATAAATTCATTACAAATTAAAATGGCGAATCAATATATGATCTTGACATACCGGAATCATACATTATATATTTCGAAGCCGTTAACCTTAACGGTTATTTAATGTGTCAAAAATTAAGTACAAAAAATTTTTATTGGCTTGAGCATAATGACAAAAATCAATTAAAGGAAACAATTTTGAACGCTAGAAATAAATTGAAATTTGGACAAGCTATTGACAAAAATTGCATTCTTGAAGTTGACCTCCACTAGCCAAATACACTACATGATACACATTCAGATTTACCTCTTTGTCCAGAACATTTAACAATTTCCAAAAATATTTCCAAACTTATTTGTTGTTTTAAATTTAAAGAAAAATATGTTTCATGTCTTGATAATCTTTTACAATGTTTAGAACATGGTTTGATTTTAAAACATATATCGGATCTTGAGTTTTGAACATAATTTTTGGTTGAGAGAATTTATTATGTTCAATACAAGTTTGCGAGCAAAAGCAAAATCTGATTTTGAAAAGGATAACTTTAGAAAAATGAATAATTCTTTTTTCGGCAAAACAATAGAAAATATTTTAAATCATAGAGTGATTTGGATAATTCCTGCAACTAACTGGAATCGTGCGCAAAAACTAATTGAAAAACCAAACTTCAAACAATCAATTCTACTATCAGAAAATTTAATTGCAATTGAAATTAATAAATTGAGTGTTAAATTATATGAGCCAATCTATTTTGGAATGAACATATTAGATTCGTCAAAACTATTAATGTATAACTTTCATTACAACTACATTAAGTCGGAAAAAATTTCAAACTTTTTTGACAGTCAACTTTTATATATAGACACCGATTCGCTAATCTACTGCTTTACACGAAATAATCGTGAGCATTTAAATGCTAAATGCATTTAAATGTTAACATTTATGACATTATTAGACGTAAAGACTCTGAAATGTTTGATACATCGGTCTATCCTACCAACAACGGTCATAAAATTCCATGTTTGAATAAGAAAGTCTTAGGCAAATTCAAGGATGAATGTGAAAATGAAAACTATATTTGTATTGAACATCTTTGCCAAAGGCATAAAAAAAGCAGGAGGTGTTGAATATGCAGCAATTAAAAAACTTGACTTTAAAGATTACTATAATACCTTATTTAATGATTTATCAATTAATGTTTCGTTTCATAAAATTGCTTCAAGAAACCATCAGTTATATACGCAAAGAATTACCAAAGTAGGCTTAAACGCAAAAGATAAAAGAAAATAATATGTAATGATAAAATCCAAACTTTCTCGTATTACCATTACAAATTAATTAATAAACGTAATGTGTCAAATGCAAAATAAAATTAATTAAGCATAATTATAATTAATTTAAATAAATGAACATATTTTTACAACAGTTTTATTTAATACTTTTAACAATATTACATACATTTGTTATCATTTTTCCCGGTCAATTTACTAATGGTTCTATTTTTTATCAATCTCTTAATTTAAACGAGTTTAAAAAATTACAAAATGTAATTTCTCCCTTTGCTAACTTTTGGAAAAGCTATATGAGTTGAAAATTGTTAAAGCATTCACTCATTAATTTTCATCACGTTAGCATCACTGGGCCTTGCAGTGCATACTACGGTGTTTGTTCTAAGCAATATTATTAATTCAACGTTATATATTGGAACTCATAGTACTGCAGCAGAGTGTTACATTGTAATTGACTATTCAAATATTTTCAACGATTCATGGCCCGTCAATTGGAAAAGAATGAGAATGGAACAATCTCCATTCGGTGAAAAAAGGTGTTTAACACATTTGTATGAAGATATGGATCTACCACCAGTTTTTATTAATTACAAAGTAAAATATGCATATTCTAATGGGAGGGTACAGGAACTCAATGACTGATGATGAAAGATTAATAGAATTTGATGAGGAAAAATCTATGACTGAAATTGATTAAATTTCGACAGAATAGCCAAGAGAAGAACATGTAAGCGAGGACAACTCATTTGTAAATATTACTACTAAATTTTTTACAAGTATTTTGAATGATGTGGCATCTAGTCAAACGCATTCAAATTGGATTCTGGCTTTCTTGATTAACACATTGGGAATATGTATTGTTAATTTGTATTTACTTGTAAAAGCAATGTGAACCAAAATTTAAAATACAAACAATATACTTAATAATGTATGTAACCAACTTAACGGTTAAAAAATTCGACAGAAACGACCAAATGTGAAATTTAGCATAACTAATTTTAAATTCCGCGACACAACGACATCGGGTGCAGTCGTGCATTCTCGTCATCGTCGACTGTTCAACACCCAAACGAACGTCCCGATGCCTGACATCATCTGACAATTGACATACAACATTTGACTTTGACCTTGACAGCTGCTCTCTCCACTGACGACATCGCATGCTTTTATGCGTTCTCGTCACACACACACAATGCAGGAAACTTCTACCGACATGCAACGCCTGTTTTTAACGTAATTTTGAAACATTACCCAATATCGGTTGCAATCGGGCATTCTCGTCATCGTCGACTGTTCAACACCCGAAGGAACGTTCCGATACCTAACATCTGACATACAACATTTGACTTTGACCTTGACAGCTGCTCTCTCCACCAACGACATCGTATGCCTTCGTGTGTTCTCGTCACACACACAATACAGAAAACTTCTACCACCATTCAACGCCCTCTATTAACGTAATTTCGAAACACACGCTTCCACTCACATCACGTGACCACTTTCCACTAATCACTGCCGTAGAAAGCACCAACCGGAAGTCCATAAGAAATACATGGCACTTATTTGCTAGATACCCCATTTTCTACCTACCTGGGATTAAAACATATGTTTCCCAATTTTACATATTACAACTAGGGGCAGGTTTTGCTTTGTTGAGTTTTGCATGCTATATAATGTGTGCGTTCGCTTTAATTAGTTAGTTACTGTGACGGTATTTTTTGCGCGTAGTCATCTTGAGTTTTCAACAAAAGTATGAATAAGAGTGTTTGAAAGTGTTGCAGTCGATGCTGTTGTCGATATTTTGATGTAGCAATGATGTGAAAGAGTTAAAAGAATTAGGAACAACATATTATGTTCCTGAAGAAATGTATCAATATACATTACTACACAACTCAACATTTGGGAAGGTGAATTGGCTACTTGCAGAGAAGAAGAAAGAATCTGAAATAATTTAGTGTGAAATCAAAAATGCCTCAAAAGATATTTCAAGAGAAAAATTTAAATATTTTCAACATATAATTCAGCGGAACAAAATTAAAACATTTAACATGATCATGCAGCAGCTAGTAAGAGATTGAAAATACTATGCAGATCCTACATTTTTACTAAAATTGCTTAAACTTCTCGACAAATATAGAATAGAAATTAATTTCCGTTCAGAACTATGTGATCGGTATAACTTAATCACATGGATTCAAAATAATATCAAGGCAGGAGAGAAAAAAAAACTGTGGGATGGAGAGAGGGATCCGATTCGGCATTTTGGCCATCGACTAATTTCGAAGACTACAAGATGGTATAAAACATTATGCGTGGCCGGAAATGGATTTAGTTAAACGACCACTGTATAAATAAGTAGCCCCAAATAATAATTAGTTAGTCATTGATAACAACAAGAACAACAACAACATTAACAACTACAACATTAATCTACCAGTCACATTCTTTTTTTTTTATTTACATCATTTTTACTAACTTCAACCATTTTTGTCTACAAGCCGGCATATGTGCGAGATTGTTATGGAAAAGTATGTGTTGACAAGACGTTGAATGAATTGTGGCCGGCAAAATGGTCACCAATGAAAAATGTAAACAATAATTTCTGTTCCATTAATATTAACTGGAAAAATGTAAACACTAGCTTGCTAGCATATAAATTCAACTACTTTCATCAAGATGGAGCCAATAAAAGCAGCAATTGGACGTTTATTTCTACCGACAAAATGGCACCAAATAAATTTGTAAATATTATAAGTAATGAAAAACATTTAATGCGTCATAGTAAACTATGTACAATCTTAAAATTTATTGGTGCTGTTCAATTGATTCTAATATGTATTATTTGATTGTTTTTTACTGAAGCTATTATATTGAAAAAAATTAAATAAAAAACTTTTCGTAATTTCCTTGTTTTGTGTTTTGCTCTCTTTTTTATTCGTTCCAACATTGCTACCACCTACACCCACACCTTCACTACCACCACCACCACCACTGCTAAGTAAAAAACACACCTCCACCAATTTGTTTCTCTTAATACCATTGCTACCTACACCCACACCTACACCTATACCACCACCACTACCGTTGCCGCTAGGTAAAAAACACACACTTCCACCAATTTGTTTCGCTTCATACCATCTACACCTCCAGCACCACCGCTAAGTAAAAACACACGTCTGCCATTTTGTTTTTCTACTGCTCCACCCACCGCATTCCGATCCTCAAACTGTATCCAGAACCCGCTTATTTATACTACTTGTTTTCTGTCTCTATCCTCATCATCTCCTTCTCCACCATTTTCTTCTTATCCGAGACAGTGTTTTCCCATCCATAACTTGTTATGGAAGAGAAGGTGTTATTATTGATTCTTAATGCAATTTTTACACGTTCATCGTGCATCGCGGGATGCACAATTCCGAAACTATTCCTCTTCTCTAAATAACGAAAAGAGCAACGGTAGGTTGTCCATTGGTGGTTCACACCACTTGAATTCTTCTACACAAATCTTTACATTCTCCGAATAAAATTTTACTAAATAGTGGTACACGGACGATGTTTTTCCGTAACAGTCGTTTATGTCACTACTACTAGTAGTATATTTAAGCGGGTTCTGCATACAGTTTGAGGATGGGAATGCGGTGGGTGGAGCTAAGCGAGGGTGTGGGCGTGACAAAATAGAGTGTTGTGATTGGTTGAAAAGTTTAATGGGGGTACAGATAAGGATTTTGATTGGTCGAAGTGACTGAGAGTGAATATTAATTGGTCAAAATTGCATATTAAATAGTGAGGATCAGAAAAAAATTTTTCCAGAGAAGAGTTTGTGATGCTGATTGGCTTGGTGGTAACAGTGTGGCTAAACTGGTGTTGGAAATACAAAATGGTGGTAGACCGATTTAGTATTGCTTGACTTAACATGGTACATAAAACATAATGCAAATATGCTTTATGTATAAATAATTTTACTTTATTTTTAAAGATAATAGCTCCAGTTGCGGTGGTGGTGCTGGCGGTAAAACTTTTTCTTATCACTTCTTTCTTTTTCTTATTTCTTCTCCACAGCGTTCCTCCATCAACAAGTTTTTATGGAGGAGGAGGTGTAAGTAGTAATTTTTAAAACAATTAACACATGTCCATAGTATATTAGGGCGAGCACATTCCTGGTACCACACCTCTTCTCCAAAAAACGTAAAAAGTTGCAATAGATTATTTATGGGTGGGTCACTCCACTCATACTGCTTCACGTTGCTTCGCAAATTTTCTAAGTATAATTTTAATGAATAGTTGTATACAGACGATGTTTCTCTATAACAATTGTCCATCAGTACGTATTTACACGGTGCTAGTGTTGGTTGCAAGGATCACATTGTTGTGAACATGAATTCACTATGTTTGCAACAATAGTAGTATATTTGAGCGGGCTTTAGATACACTTTGAGGATCGGAATGCGGTGGGTGGATGTGTGAGCGTGCCTAAATGTAGAATTTTGATTGGTTAGGAGGTATAGTGGGAATGGATAAGTGTTTTGTATAAGTGTTGTTGATGTGAATGAGGCTGCATATTAATTGTATCTTAATTAGTGAGGATTCAGGGATTGGTTTGTAAATGGTTGAGGGGGCGTAGTGGTGGGGAATAAGGTAAGGGAACATAAGGATTGCGATTGGTAGGGTGATGGCGGCGGTGATGCTGTTGTTGGTGGTGGTTAAATTGTGCTGCTGGTGGCTTTTCGTTTTCTGTCCTCTTCTCCTCTTCCTCCTCCTCTACCAAGACCGGGTTCCTCAATAAACAAGTTTTTATGTAGGAGCATCTACCAATAGTAATTTTCACAATAATTGGCACATGTTTATGGTATTTTAACACAAGCACCTTCTTTGTACCCCTCCTCTTCTCCATAAGTAGCAAAGAGTATATTAAGATTAACTCCGCCTGCGGAGAGGAGCGGGTGAATTGAGTAACTCGCCGATTAAAGCAGCCGGTCTCAAGCCCGGATAAAGGAAAAGGCTTGGGCAAAGGGTTAGTAACCCACCCCTATAAAACCTACTTACTGCAAAACCCCTAAAAGTGCCTCGGAACCGGACGGATAAGCTCAAAAACCTAACATATGCATAGACTTTGGACTATACTCTCGGAACATAGAACATTAGAACACTTAACAAACCAGGAGAGCAAACGGCCCTACTGGAAGAACTAAACAAGTACAAAATGAAAGTAACAGCCGTACAGGAGACCCGATGGCTAGGTAAAGGTATAAAAAACACCAAAACTCATGTTATTTGTTTTAGTAGCAAAGAAACTGGCAGTAAAGAATTGAGAACTGCTTTTATTATACACAATTCAATCAAATCCCAAATTATGGAAATCAATCCCATCAACAAAAAGATGTGCACAATTAGACTACAAATGAAATTTGTAAAAGCATCTATAACAAACAAACACTGCAACACAGAAGAACAGGACAAACTACTAAAAGCGAATTTCTCTCAACAACTAGAAGGAACGTACAATGCACTGCCCATAAATGACATCAAAATAGTTATGGGCGATACGAACGCAAAGATCGGGAAAGAATCAGAATATAAGGGGACAATAGGCAAACATAGTTTACATGAGCACACAAACAACAACGGGGAACTATTAATAGACTTTTTAGCAGGTCACAACGTTATTGTTATGTCAACATTCTTCCTAGATAGAAACATATACAAAAGTATTTGGCAATCCCCTGACCTTTAACCAAATCGATCACATTCTAATTAACAAAAGATTGGCAAATACTATCCTAGATGTTAGAACAATGAGAGGAGCCTGCTGTGATACAGAGCACTATCTTGTTAAGTGTAAATTTAGATGTAGAAGAGACATAAAAACACAAGCTAAAGAACAAAAAACAGAACGACTTAACATGAGAGCCCTGAAAGATCCAGACATGCAAGAGAAGATATAGCAATAGAAAGAACTGAAATAGAAGAATACGGCTCTCAAATAGAGAAACGCTAGAAGAAAATAAAGACAACGCTAAATGAAATTGCCAATTAATACCCCAGTAAAAAGAGCAACAAAAAGAAGACACCATATGATAATGACGAATGTGCTGGACTCATACAAGTGAGGAACGAAGCACACAGAAGATATCAATAAGCAGGTACTAGAGAAAGGCAGGAAATTTACAAAGAAGCTTGTAAGCAAGCAAATAAAACATGCCAAAAGAAAAAGAGAATATATGAAAAAAAAACAGAATCACAGAAATTGAAACGAATTTTAATGGCAACAATATTTGTGACGCTTATAGAATATTCCAACAATTAAGACAAGTTATTATACCGCAGACATCCTTCTGAAAGAATGAGTGGGGGAAATAATCAGTGATGCCAAAGAAATTCAAGAGACATGGAGGTCATATTTTCAAAAACGCTAAATACAACAACACACCACATAATAAATGCCATTAAAGGTAATAATCACCCACCAAGCCTAGAAGCACTGCAGTATACAACTCAAATGCCAAACCAACAACAACTGGCAAATATACATTTAAACCGAGTGCTTGAGATATGGGGGGTAAAAGATGCCATTGCAAAGCTAAAGAAGAATAAAGCACCTGGAATAGACAAAATTTACGCAGAAATAATAAAAGTGGAAAGGTAAATTGTAGAAAAACACCTACACAACCTATTAACAGAGGTATAGGAACAAGAACGCATGCCAAGCAAATGGACAAAATCAATCATATGCCCAATATATAAGAAAGGTGACAAACTAAGCTGCTCAAAATACACAGAAATCTCACTGTTTAGCAATGGCTATAAAATACTATCAAGCGTAAGTAAAAGTAGACTAGAGTCACTATCAGAAGAACTCATTGGGGAATATCAAGCCGGATTTAAACCTGGCAGATCTACCATTGATCAAATATTTGTAGTAAAACAAATACTACAGAAGGGCTGGGAGCATAACGTGGACATCTATATAATCTTTATAGATTTCGAACAAACGTACGACTCAATCAACAAAGTGAAATTATACAAAGCGTTTAAAGAGATAAGAATTCTAGATAAACTAGTACGTATGATTCAGTTTACAATGACTAACTGTACCGCCCAAGTAAGAGTGCAAGGCGAACTCACTCGCAAACTGACGTACCAACAAGGACTAAAGCAAGGGAATGGGCTGGCCCCAACTTTCTTCAACCTTGCGCTGGACTACCCGAAAATCGGAAGCTGGAAGAAGAAACATGCTTACAACAAATCTTACGCAAATAGTTGCGTACGCGGACAATATAAACCTGACGGCCCTAACAAACTAAACTGCACAAGAAGCCTATTCGCAAATAAAAGAGGCCGAAAATGCTATAAGCCTACAAATTATTATACAAAAGACCCAGATCCTAACGCAATCGCAAAAAGACCACACGCGACCAATAAACGTAGATGACGTTTTACAGCAAGTGAATAACTTCACATACTTGGGCACCAACATCAACAACGTAGGACAAGAAGAGGCAGTCATTAATGCCAGAAACATGAAAGCAAATAAGGCCTATTTTTCTCTACTACACGTCTTCAAATCAAACACGCTACACAAGCTTACAAAGGCAAGAGCATTCAAAACCAAGGCCAATACTCTGCTACGGATGCGAAACGTGAACGCTAACGCTGAATGCAGAATCCAAACTAGACATATTCAAACAAAAGATCTTACAAAGGATTCTAGGCCCGGCAAAAAAGGGTAATACGTACAGATCACGTACTAACACTGAAATGTATACGGATTTGCAACAGCAAGCAATATCGCATCATATAAAGATCCAGAGACTGCAATGGGCTGGCCATGTCGTAAGAATGGCGAAAGACAGAGCCCCGCTAAGGATCTCTAACAGCAGCTTTCAAGGCAAAAGACCAGTCGGAAGGCCACGCAAGAGATGGGAGGACGCGGTAAGGGAAGACGCAAAAACAATCTTAAATGTGAGAGATTGGAAGACGGCTGCAGGCAATCGAGATGAATGGAGGCGCTTAATAGGGAAGGCCAGGGCCCAAGTTGGGCTGTAGAGTTACGAATGATGATGATGATGATATTAAGATTATTCACAGGTGGTGTACAAAACTCATAACGTTCCACCTTGCTTCGCACATCCGCCGAATAGTATTTGTTGAGATAGTGGTATATAGACGAGGTTTTTCCATAACAATTATCTATACGCACAAATTTACACGGTGGTAATGTGGGTGTTGATGCGAATGACATGATGTGATGACTGGGTGGCGAGCGGCTTCGGCGGTGTCGTGGTTGACTATCTGAGCTTGACTCCCCTCAACTAGAAGAATGGTCAGCCGTTTTATAGAACCCAATGTTTGTCCACTTAGCAGGTGTGCAAGATCTGCGCCAGATGTGTGATTATGATTTATATGATTGCCTCTACAAATTTGCAAGCAAGCGCTCTTAATTAAAAAAAAAATCGACCATGCATCACAATTGTAAAGAATACGAGCAGCTGTAAAAAAATGAGGATGTGTAAAATAAATAATTCATACATAACATATGACATTTTATTATTTTAAATTAATACTGTAATGACCCCATGCGAATGTTGCAATTTCATTACCTAAAATATATCTCTTATCACCATCCGTACATAAACTTTTCTTATTCTGAGTAATAGAAAAAATATTTTGGTTTTCACACCTGAATTAACATTCTTTGGAATACTTAATTTTATTATGAAATAATGAATTTTTGTAATCGTTGAAAAAAATTGATGTTTCCAAAGTAAATTTTTTAACACATTTATAAATAAATAAATAAATAAATAAATAAATAAATAAATAAATAAATAAATAAATAAATAAATAAATAAATAAATAAA